>JAAGNN010000048.1:22959-98501 GCA_012411365.1 Ameiurus melas | reverse complement strand
TTCTTTATTATCGAAAATGAAATAATAAGCTTCCAGCAAGTCATCCATGTTGACAGCCAGTAATATTATACAGGCTAATACCACTATTAATACAGTATACAATCTTAAATCTAAGCTTAATCAATGAGTACTATGTCATAAAAATGCACATTAGTAAGAATAAAATGTCAAATAATTTTGGAAGTATATTTCACTCAAATTGTAGGATGACTACTATTTTACACTTGTACAGAAGGAAGGCACCAAAATGCCCCTACTACCAAGGTGCACACAAAGTTACATGCAAATCTTGTTTGTAAAATCATTGCCAAGGTGAGTAACTACTGTATAAATGTATGAATTTAATTGCACTAGGAAAACACAATATAAAAAGTGTCACCTGCAAACATATGATGTTAGACATTATCAAATATTGAAGCTAGCTCTGAGTCTGAAGCCAACTCATCAAGGTGGAAAAGTACGTGCGTATGTCAGTAGGTGCCTGGCATGAGTGTACGGTCCTTAAGGTCAAATTATTTACCTATTATATACCTATATTATTTTTGCATTATTTCGCATTTCGCATATATACATTGATGCTTATTAACTTCCTCTTATTTAATTCTGACAAGACAGAAATACTTGTACTAGGACCACATGTAGCTAGAAGTAGGCTTTCTGATCACATAGTAACTCTAGATGGTCTTTCCATTTCCTCATGTGCAGCAGTAAAAGACCATGGTGTGATTATTGACCCCAGTCTTTCATTTGATGCTCATGTAGATAATATTACTGTACGCCTTCTTTCATCTCAGAAATATTGCTAAGATAATCTTTGTGAAGTTTATCTTGAACAAAAACGTGTAAAAATAAGACTTTTGTTGATCACAGAGCTTATTTTCTGCAATAGTCTAAAAACCAATAGACAAATCCTACTGGCTTTGGGAACCAGGGAACCAGGGTGATGTTAACGTCCGGTCTGTCCTACACAAATACGTCATCCCTGTAACACTCAATTTCCAAGTTAATGGTGTGTGGGTTTACATGTTCTACCCGTGCTAGTGGGGGTTTCCTCCGGTACTCCGGTTTCTCTCCCCAGTCCAAAGACATACATGGTAGGCTGATTGGTGTGTCTAAAGTGAATGGGTGTGTGAGTGTGTATGTGATTGTGCCCTGCGATGGACTGGCACCCTGTCCAGGGTGTACCCGCCTTGTGCACGATTACCTGGGATAGGCTTCAGGTTTCCGTAACCCTGAAGAAGGAGTAAGCGGTAAAAAATGGATGGATGGATGGATGGATACTGTGATGGACCTGTTGATGTAATTTCATGTTTTGCTTTCTGCTTTGACATATGCAGTCACAGGCTCTTTTTCACTTGGTTTATTAATTTTTTTTCAAATAAACAAGATTCAAAACAAGATAATTAAAACTGTTCTTTACTGTTGGCCCAATGTGTGCTGTATGTACTGATTGATTGCCAGATAGACATCTGCGCGCGCGTGTGGGGAGGTTTGCATGTTCTCCCCCGCTTTGGGGTTTGCCCCAGGTATTAAGATTCCTCCCAAGTCCAAAGACATTTGTTGTAGGCGAATTGGCATTTGAATGTGAATGGGTGTGTGAGTGGATGTGACTGTGCCCTGCAATAGGTTGGCACCCCATCCAGGGGGTGCCCCCACCGTGTACCCCGAGATCCCTGGGATAGGCTCCTGGCTCCCTGCAACCCTGTGCAGGAAAAGCAGTAAGGAAAATGGATGGATGGATGGAGGTGATTGTCCCCTGGGATCAATGGCTGCTTGTAGTGTTGGTTGTTCTTCAAGGTTCAATAGGTTGTCAGCTGTGGGAACAACGCCAATGGCATGTGGTTCCGTGGGTAGCCCACAATCCTCCCAGTCAAGGGTCTTAATAACACTGAAAACAGTATTACTATGAATGCAGAATTTAGTACACTGAAAAAGACACACTATTAGCATCACATAAATATATATAAATAAAATAGGTTTCACTCTGCCCAAATATATTTTTTTCCTACATTCTTTTGAATGTCCATTGAATAAAATAAAATATTACATGCGATGAGTGTACCTTCCCCCGCCATCAATACACATGTGAATCACCATTTCAATATGAAGCAATGTGATAATTAAAAATGAACTTATATGGCTATGGGCATTGTTTCGATTCAGGATAGATGTCATTTGCTGTCAAGCTACTGTTTGATGCTGTACACAACAACACTTCACTTTTAACGTTCGCTGAGAGCAAGCTAATGGTTGACAGGCAGGAATTTGGCCAATAGTTACTGCAAGCCTTTTATAATCTATCAGTTGTGTGAGAAGGTGGGAATTGCAGACAGTGGTTAAAGCAATGCAAACATGTGCACACACAATGCATTGTTAGACAATAAGCACATCATAATGAAACTAAATCCATATCCTGGACATTTTCTCAATATTAGAAATCCCAGTCGGACGCTTTTTTAAGGTCCTGCATGCTATTCCATACCTGCTATTGGAAGTGAAAATCACCAGGGATTTACTTTTGCACATTACATATACTTTCTATCTTAAACCACTAGCTAAATTTGTCCCATTGGTACAGTGCTTTACTGGGTAAATAAGTGTCCCAGTAGTGTAGACACAAACAACACTGAAGCAGATGATGAAGAAACAGCTGGTTGAAGTTGTATAATTGTTACTGAATTAAGATTTTGGCCTGAATTTTTACTATAATATGGTTGATGTTTGATTCTTATTCTGCTCAGGCTGGTTGGTGGACACCACTGGCACCTATACAGCGACATTCTTTCTCAGTGGTTTTGCGCTCATCTCCAGTGCTCTCCTGCTGTGCATCCTCACCGTGGTCCACCACTGCCAGAGAATTCAGAGGAACTCACTAAGCAAAGTGTCCACACCAGAAGCATGTTAAACCAAACAGGTGGAGTTTTATACTGCAAAAATCTTATAGTGTTGGACCTATCATTTAGGGGGGCAGTGGTGGCTTGGTGGTTAAGGCTCTGGGTTATTGATCAGAAGACTGCCAAGGTGCCGCTGTTGGGCCCCTTGAGCAAAGCCCTCAACCTCTCTGCTCCAGGGGTGCTGCATCATGGCTGACCCTACGCCTGACCCCAACCCCAACATGCTGGGGTATGTGAAGAAAAGAATTTCATTGTGTATATGTGATCAATAAAGACTCATTATCATTATTTACTGTAAATGATCTGCATATATATATATATATATATAATGATCTGTTAGCTTTTGTTTTTTGTACAAGGAGCATGTTAAGCAGTTGGTCAGGAGGGAAAAAAACACTTGTAGCATTACCAGCACATTTTCACAGTCTCCAATCCCATTAATGTGCCTTTTCTATCTGGCAAACTTTTCTGTTGAAAAGCATTTCATTCTTAGCTTGTGAATAAAAAGTTGGAAACAGTAAAGGTGAGTTAGAGTTGGTGCATATT
Organism: Ameiurus melas; assembly: GCA_012411365.1. Taxonomy (NCBI): domain Eukaryota; kingdom Metazoa; phylum Chordata; class Actinopteri; order Siluriformes; family Ictaluridae; genus Ameiurus; species Ameiurus melas. The sequence continues at coordinate 95,061 of JAAGNN010000048.1, read as the reverse complement.
GCATCCTTTTTGTTTTTTAATATAAAGTGTTTGTTCAAAAGTGTCATATAACTATACTGTAGTAAAAAAAAAAAAAAAAAAAAAAAAAAGTATATTTTCTTATGAACAGAATTGTGCAAGACTTCATGATTCTACTTCATGAAGTCGGCAAGACCAGGATTTGTTAACATGATTCAGCTTGGAAAAGAAATGAGTGCCACAAGAGGGCAGTGCTGATTTAACTCACTCCAATCTTGGATGATTATTGGAAGCTGCCATGTTGTCACAATGTTTATATCAAAGTACAGTGACATTAAAATATAAAGGTTTTAGTGACCTTTTTATAAGTTAGTTTTACATATCATCTTTATTTTATGAAAGAATAAAGAGTTACAATGTCTTTTACAATAAACCTGTTTCAAACTAAATTATGATTAATCAAAGCTTAGCCCAGTGAAATAAATCTTCTGTAATGATCCAATGCTGTTATCTTGAATGAACATTTATTTCTGTTAAAGTAATAAAGTGTACATGTTTAATACTGCCCATCTGACTATGTCTGTTAAACAAGAACAATTAGAGTTGCCTTTTTGTTGTTGTTGAATCTCAGAAATTACACTGTTATAAAGACAGCCTCAGCATACACAGAATATTAAGATATTCAAAAATGTTTTGTGAATATTTTGTAGAATTTTCTCAGCTCTCTGACGGTGCATTTCTCTCATCTTTCCTTACAAAGGTCCTCTAGGCTCTTCCACTCCCAGGGCTTTTAGATGAAGCGTCTATCATTAATCTTGTTCAGATGTTTAGCACTTTTCTGCCCATTTATTGTGTCTTCGTCTATCTTCAGACATTCCATATAATAAGTGATGGCTTGGGGTAGGTCTCTCCTTCTGTACTGCAGGAACTGTGCATAACTGAGATGCACTTGTTGTAGGCCTTCATTTTTCTCTTCAGCTATCTGAAGCGTTTGCTGAAACATCTCTTCTGCACGATCAAGTTTCCCATCCTCACTGTACTGAATTGCCAGCTCAGTCATAGCTATAATAAAGCCAGGTTTCAGTTCTGTCGCCTTGTCTAAATGATAAATGCACTGACTGCGAAGCCTCTGAATCTCAGCATCAGCACTACGAGAGTTGTGACTTCCTTCATGTTGCAAAGAACTTGTTTTTCTCTTGTAGCAGAGAGCCAGCTGATGGTGTATGAATGGTAAATGGTTAATGGTAAATGTGCACTTATACAGCGCTTTACACTGTGTCTCATTCACCCATTCACACACACACCAATGGTAGCAGATGCAAGGCGCTAGCTTGCCATTGGGAGCAACTTGGGGTTCAGTGTCTTGCCCAAGGACACTTCGGACCAGGACCGGGAATCGAACTCTACCAACTGCGCCACAGCCGCCCTGAAAGCAGATGCGGGTGACTTCTCTAAAGCTCTTTTTAGCAGGGCGATGGACCTCTCTACATCGCCATAGGCCCTCAAAAATTTACCCACATATCGAATGACATTAGGAGCATTTGGAGAACACTCCAGAGCTTCTTCCATTAATCTCTCCCCTTCATCGTACTCCATGGACTGAGCAAGCTTGACTGCTAGGATAGCTTTAAGCTCATCATTTTCCGAATTTGTGTCTAAGGCCCGCCGCAGTTGTTTAACTGAGTCGGTTACACCGGAGCACTTTGTTTCTAGTCTGTGGAGAACAAAGGCATAACCACAATTCCACTCAGCATTCATGGGCTCTAGCTCCAAAGCCTTCTCAAAGCACCCTTTAGCCTGGTTGTAGTACTTGCGAGAGAACTGAAGAAGGCCCAGGCCTTTTCTCCAAGCACTTCATGATGATGACCCAAAGCAGATTCAGGGAAATTCTGTGCAATACTTCTAAGCTTCTCCAGGTAACTCTCACATTCACTAAAGCACTTCATTTTGTACTGAAGCCAGGCCAGATTCCCATAGGGCACTATCAGCCATTTGTCACAGTCATTCTCCCGGAACTCTCTGGTGAGCTCTACACTCTTCTGCAGGAAGGTGAGTGCGTCATGAGGAGACCCTAGAAGATACTTCACAAATCCCAAACAGTTGTATGTCTGCGCAAGTCCAGCTTCCCCACCAAGCTTCAAATTCGACATGCTGTTCAAGCCTATTTAAAAGATCTGTGAGATCTAGGGCTTCTTTCTTCAGATCCCAGGGGCAGTGACATTCAAGCTTGCACAGTTCAGCGTGTGTGGCTTCTGTTAAACTGTAACACAACAGAATATCTGTAATGTAGCTATGGCTCATTCTGACCCACATGACACCTCACAGACTCAAGCCTACAATATGTTTTAAAATAATAGCTACAGTTTTAATGCCTACCTCATTGTGATCGTCTCAGTTGATTCGGGGAAAATTCAGACGGATCGTTAACGTGTGGCTGAGGAAAACATTACGTGGAGGAATATGAGGCAGTGACAAACATATCAGGACAAAGCAGGTCGAAACCGAAACCTATGGAGGCTGTAGGCGTGTGTTTAAAGAGACAAAACAATGTCTTATTATGTGTGTGTGTGTGATGTACTTGAGTGTTTTAATGAAAGTCTGTATAAAATTCTTATACCCCTTCGCTTTTCAACTCTCCACATATTGTATTTTAACCAATTAACTTGAACTATGAAAGGTTTGATGATTTGAGACCTTCTTTAAAAAGCAACATATATATATATATATATATATATATATATATATATATATATATATATATATATATATATATATATATATATATATCTATATATATACATATGCATATACATATGATTTTAAAAAACAATCTTTATGTTCATTTCGTCACAGGAGAACAGCCTAAATTTATATGTATTTATAAATAAATGTATTTATGATTAAATATCATACTGAACTAATGATCTTAAATTCAAACCATTACTAAGATTAATCTTAGTGTCTTATCAACAGTACATATATTATTACAGATACTACACTGTTACCATTGAATCTCATGAATGTGTAAATAATTGGCTGTGTATCATACTGCATATTGGTAATATTACTGTAATGAAAGCCTAAGTTCACAAAGATCTGTGAGGTAATCCTCGTTGTCTGTAAAGCTCAGCGTTGCTCAAAGCACTCTATGGCTTGTTGTTTTTTCTCCTTTTTCCTTATGAATGATTCCAAGTATTCCAAGGCCTCTCCATCGCTTGGGTTGTTCTCAATTCTTCTCTCTGCAATCTTTTGCAGACTTTTGCACTTTTCCTCCCATTATATGTATTTGGATTTATCTTCAGACATTCAGTGTAATGTTTGATGGCAGCAGGCTCACATTTCATACAGTACTGCTGGAATTCTGCATAACAGTGATGAACAGACTGTATGTGCTCGTTTTGTTCTCTAGCTACCTGAAATGAATTCTGGAACATTTCTTCTGCTCTTGACATATCCCGGTTCGCCCCCATACTGGAGGGCCAGTTCATTCATAGCAATGATGAAGCTGGTCTTCAGTTCAGTTACCATCTTCAAATGGTAGATACACTGCTCTCGAGCGCTTAATTTCTAGAACCTTTTGTGTGGTGGCTTCCTGCTTGCTTCAGATTTATGATCTTTTTCCTATAGCAGAGTCCCAGCTGATGGTGTATAAAGGCATTGGACACTTTCTCTAATGCTCTCTTTAGAAGGGCAATGGACCTGTCCACAGATCCTTCATTCGAAATACTTCCCAACATATCGCATCACATGGGGGTGTTCTGGAGACCTCTCTAAGGCTTGCTCCACCAAGCTCTCTGCTTCGCTATACTTCTTGTGAGCAGCCAATCTCAGACCAAGCAGAACTTTAAGAACATCATCATCTGGGTTAGTGGCTATGGCCCGTCTAAGTTGATCAATTACCACTGGATCTTCGAGCATATCATCTGCCCGATACAGAGCAATGGCAAGGCCAGCATTCCATTCACCTTCCTCTGGGTCCAGTTCCAGGGCTTTCCTGAAGCACTCTTTAGCCCTTTCATAATATTTCCCGGAAAACTTGAGGAAGGTCCATCCTTTTCTCCAAGCACCCGGGTATGGGACAGATGGATATTTCTCTTTAATTTCGCTCAGTTTATTCAGATAGCTTGCACACTCTGCAAAATTACCCATATGATAGTATAACCATGCAAGGTCTCCATAGGCAACAACAAGCAGCTTGTCACAGTCATTTCCATGAGACTTGGTAGGCTCTACAGATCTCTCCAAGTTGCTGAGAGCCTCAGTATTGGAGCCTAGTAGAAACTTCACATATCCCATACAGCTGTGTGTGCTGCAACTCCTGCCTCCCATCCGAGATCCAGGTTAAGCTGTTCTTCAAGTCTGTTCAGAAGATCGGTGAGATCTATATCATTTTTATTCAGAGCCCAAGTAAAATGGCATTCCAGCTGATTAAGCCTGGTTTTTAAAATTGTGTCTTGTGTTGAACTGGTAGGAAAAGAAATAACTGAGTCAGAAGCATGAATTAAATGGATTAAAAGTAAAACAATAGATAGATATTCTCAGAAAATAGTGTATTGAAACTTTGATATAGATAAAATTAAAGGTAAAACTTTAAAGTTAACACATTTAAAAACACATAAAAAACTAGGTAATACTACAAAAGTGGTACTTAAGGTTAAATTATATACCATAATTTTATAACCTTTTTTTCACATTATGTAATAGATACAGACTAAAAGTAAAAATAAATAAATAAATCACCCTTATGAATACTTGTCCAGTGACCAAGAAAAGTTAGGGTTAGTCCCTTTTTTTTAAAGTGTGTAGGCAGAAAGACAGCACTTACCTCATCGTGGTCAATCTCTGTGTATATCACACTGTGAAAACAGATCGGAGACACTGCGCTGACACGGATATGAGCTGTTAACTTCCCCACCCATAGGTTCAGGAATGAAAACCGAAACTATTTGTTTTTCAAATGCAGCCTCAATTGGATGACATCGTCAGCAAATAAGAATGTAATAACATAGGGAAAAATTAGAAAGTAATAATAAATAAGAAAATAAAAATGCAATAACAAATAAGGAGAAATAAGAATGCAATAATAGCTTAATAAAAGAAAATAAGAATGTAATACGCCTGGATTGAAATAGTAAATGAAGTAACTGAGCCTTAAATATCAAGTCAGACTCAAAAAACATGACTAAGAAAACAGCATCGTGTATTAATATTTCCTTCGAAGCAGCTTTCATTTTAGCTTTTGTTTTCTCCTCCTGATTTCCATCTGCTTTGCAAAGGAAACTCGACTCTCAAACAAATAGCGTGAAGTCAACTAAAATGGGCCATCATGTAAAATGGGCCAGATAAGCTGAGTCATAGCAATTTAAGGTTTTACAGCCAATCACAATAGCTGATCTTACATTGCTGATTCAACACTAGTTAACAAATAACAGTAGTTTTGATTGTCTAAGGTTCTTAAAGTGGGCGTGGCAGAGTGTTATATTAAGCATGTCAGAGAAATTGTGTGGTAAGTGAACATGGCATGGTAAATTTGTGTTCATCATTAATAAGGGGTGATAAAGCAATTATAAGTAAGCTTACCAATAAAGCAGTGAACAATGTTTATGAACAATGTTTTGACAGGCTCTTTCAAATAAAACATATTTAGAAAGAAACTTTGATTTTGTGAGAACATTTATTTTCGGTAGCGGCCCATTTTAGCTTCACCAGCTAGCTAAAATGGGCTGCATACAACACACACACACACACACACACACACACACACACACACACACACACACACACACACACACACACACACACACAGAAATTACACAGAAATTGAGGGTGAAAATAGGTTCATAGACTTAGAAATATATCCAAACAAAATCTTTTGAAATATTTTTGCATTGCAGACAGTATGGCAGGAGGACAGGCAAAGAAAGGAAAAAGAGAGAAGAAGAGAAAGAGAAAGGTAAAGGAAGATGTCAATACAACCAGTAGAGGAAGGACCGAATGAGGGGTGCCATTAATGAATACCAGGAGATAGTTGACAGACTAAATGTTCGCTTTTTAGCAAGGCCTTGGAACATTCCAAAGACCACTTTGCATAGGCACATTAATGGCAAAGTTGCTGGCTCTGGCTATGCATCTGGGAGGAAGTAGTACCTGTCAGAGGAATCTCAGAAAGAACTGGCCAGTCTTATCAAGCTCCTCTCCAAAAGGAAGCTTTCCCCTTACCAAAAGAGATGTCCAGGGAATTGCATTCAATTATGTAAAGGCCAATAATATCAAAGGCTTCTCTGAGGTAAAAGGCACTGCTGGGTATTACTGGTTTAGAATCTTTTTAAACGGAATCCAGACCACAGCATCAGGACACCAGAGGCCCTTTCACGCAGGAGCAGCAGGGCTGAACCCTGGTTTGGTAGGAAAGTGGTTTCGACAGTATGAAGACCTGCTGGAGGAACTTGCAATCGGATTGCGATGTATTTGTCCTGCAAGACCAGTTTTGCTCTACCCGTGTGGTTGGGGAGGTGGGAAAGCCCTGTGTAGAGGTAATGCTGCGGGGAGAAAGAAGAGATCATGACAGTCCTTGCAGCATTCAATGCAGCTGGAACATTTAGGGTGTGCTGTTGTCAGTTCAACTCATGGTACAAGGAAAGCTGGGAGAGGACACTGCCGTCTGTGATGAAGACAGTTACATCTGCAAAGACTGCATTTGAAAGGAATGCAGGAAAGATATAACTGGCCTGACTAGGTTAATGTATTTTTGTGTTTTGTTTGTCAAAGATGTTCTAATCTTTAATAAAATATTTGACAAATATTTTACACAAGCATACACACACAAACACAAAAAGACACTAATACACAGAAACACACACCAATACAACATGATAAGTTTCTTTTTAAGTGCATTTTTAATTAAATATTTGTTCAACTTTATATTAAAAGAAATATATTAATGGTGTTGTTGCTATGGCACGCACTGGACACAATAGTATCAATTTACTGTTAAAATTAAAATGATATCTTTTATTTATTTTTTTAGAAATTATTGTTTTGTTTTTTTTTTATTTTTTTTTTTTATGGCCCAATTAGCCTGAACGTTGTGTGTAAGTTTGTACCTGCCACGTACTCTTAACTCCTCATAATTTTAAAACAATGATACTTTTCACACTTTTAAAACAAAAAATATAGTTAAGAGATCCATGCTAATTTATTTATTTATATATATATATAAACGTGACTTTTTCCTCCAGCTTTATTTTCTCAGCAACTTCCACTTCCAAACCAAATTATTTTTTGTTAAATGACTGAGATATAAGTGTGTCATTAAAAACAAGCTCAATATATTTTTCACGTATTATTCATAAAATACATCAGTAATACCCCCTCGTGATTTTGTTACGCTTTTACGTGTCTTGATAAAGATGGTTGCAAAACGCGAGTGGCTAAATGGGACTACAGAGGTCATCACAACTCATCTACTAGATCCTCGTTTTGCAAACTATTACAACTCAAACATTCCAACTTGTAGATTTATCAATTTATAGTATTTTCCAATTGTACTGTTCCAACTATAGCTTTTTATTTCTGTATTTAGGCTTCAAACTACACAAAAAGTTTATTGTGAAGATTATCTTGAAAAATAAACGTGTAAACTAAATAAATAAATACATTTTGTTTGTCACAGAGATTATTGTTCGCAATAATCCATAATCAGATAGAAAATTCCTATTGACTTTTTGTTGGGGGAATCAGGGTGATGTTGACTTGACTTCCAGGCTGGCCTACAAAATTCCTGTAGCACTCAATTTCAAGTTAATGGATGCCGTGATGGACCTGTTGATGTAATTTCAGGTTTTGCTTTCTGCTTTGACATATGCAGTCACAGGATCTTTTCTTTTTCACTTGGTTTTATTTAAAAAAAAGTTTCAAACAGACAGACAAATTAAACTGTTTTTTGACTGTTGGCACAGTGTGTGCTGTATGTACTGAGTGGTTGCCAGATAGAAACCCGTGCCCTGTGTGTGAGGAGGTTGCATGTTCTCCCCGTGCTTGGGGTTTTGTTCCAGGTATAACCCCCCCCTCCCCACACACACACATGGGTGTATGAGTGATTGTGCCCTGCAATGGGTTGGCACACCGTCCAGGGTGTCCCCACCGTGTGCCCTGAAATCCCTGGGATAGGCTCCAGGTTCCCTCGCGACCTGTGCAGGAAAAGCAGTAAGGAAAATGGATAGATGAATGAAGGTGAGGGTCCCATGGGCTCGATGGCTGCTTGTAGTGCTGGTAGTTTGTCAGGGTTCAATAGGTTGTCAGCTGTGGGAACAACAACAATGACTTTTGGGTCAGTGGGCAGCCCACAATCCTCCTAGTCAAGTGATGTCTTAATAGCGTTGAAAACAGTGTTACTATGAAGGCAGACTTTAAATAAATGTATCAATAGTAATATATATTAACTATTAAGAAATATTAAAGTAAATAAAATATATACATCCAAATGGAACCAAAAAGTAACATTCCACAAAACAAATAAAATAAGAGACATTCAAAATTAATAAAAAAGAGACACTTCAAATAACACAACAAACTGTGCCAGTTTTTCTTTTTGCCTCTAGAGGCCACTCTCATACTGTCGTAGGCCCTTCTCCACCACTCCCACAACAGACAACCTGGAAAAACTGGATTTTTAAATCGCTTTTGGTGCTAATTAATCCCCCCCAAAAGCCATCAATCAAGTAGACTTATCGATCTGATTAATACTCTCTTACACGTACATGTGGTCAGATTTTTTTTGTTATTGCTGCTGTATCAACAGCCACGGCAGAGGTGAAGGAGATCTTCACCAAGGCATGGTGTGGAAGTACAGACTCCTTAAGGTGATCATTGAAAACAGTAGGTTTGAAGGCTGGCCCTAAGCTCTGTGGTTTGGTTTGTGACTATTAGAATCCATATAAGGTGAAGAGAGATCTCTGTGCTGAGCCTAGAGTTCTACTGTGTTCTTCAGAACAGCTTGTATTTTTGAGGACCATGTCTGAGTGCAAAAATGGGAGCTGGATTTACATCCTGCCTTTCTTGGATGATGACATGCCTTCAGTACATCCTCTACAGGCTGGACAGCACCAATAATCAGGGCTATGAGTGGATCATCCTAACATGGTCCCCGGATCATTCTGCCATGAGTATAACATAGTGTAAATATAGTGTCCCCAGGAAAATACAGGACAAGATTTTAAATGTTTAGTTAAACTTTACAAGCTGAAACACAGTCCTCAGAGTCCTCTCTGAGAAAAAACAGTTATGGTACACTTAGCAGTACATAAAACACTGTTTTTGTTCCCTAAGGTACAGGTTAAATGTGTCCTCAAGGACTCACTATTGTAAACCAGGGCAAAATAGCTGCCTTTATATTCTTTTATATATATATTTTTTTTTTTACCCCCTGTACATCCAAAACCTGTACCATAAAAGAGTTGTAGCTTGGCTTTTAAAATAATTTATTTACACTGCTAATTTGTATTGTTTTTTCTTCGGTACGGCAAATCTTTTCTTTAACATGATTGTCTTGCTTTTTACAGGGTGTGATGGTTGGTATGGGACAAAAGAACAGCTACATTGGTGACGAGTCTCAGAGCAAAAGAGGTATCCTGACCCTGAAGTACCCCATTGGGCACGGTATTGTCACCAACTGGGATGACATGGAGAAGATCTGGCATCATCCTTCTACAACGTCCTGCTTACTGAGGCTCCCCTGAACCCCAAAGCCAACAGAGAAAAGATGACCCAGGTTGGTTTTAACATTTGAAACAACGTGAATCTGCCCTTTCGGTTGGCATTTTTTAAACCTATTACTCTTCTCTTTAAGTTCATCCAATTCATTCACTTTCTCCAGGCTTCATCTCCTCTGAACTCCTGAGTTTCTCATGTGCTAACCAGCAGGTTATTTCTTTCCCTGCCTGGTCTTTCTGCACTTTGTTTTGTGTGCAGTCTTTGTTTACATACACTTCTCTCACTCCATTTCTGACTTGTCTTTAACTACCTGCATGGCCTGTAGCGACAACCTAATAGAACAAAATAAAACCTTTTAAACCTTTTATTTTCTCATTTCATATTATGTTCCGAGACCTTCAACACGCTGCCGTGTATGTTGCCGTCCATGCCGTGCTGTCCCCATGCCTCCGGTGCGTACCGCGGTATTGTGATGAACTCTGGTGATGGTGGAGCCCACACTGTTTCTATCTCACGAGGGTTATGGCCTTCCCCATGCCATCCTCAGTCTGGACCTGGCTGACCTTTATCTGACTGACTACCTCATGAAGATCCTGACCAAGAGGCTATGGCTTCACTACCACAGCTAGAGAGAGAAATTGTTCGTGACATCAAGGAGAAGCTCTGCTACATTGCCCTCGCCCACTCTTCCTCCTCTCTGAGAAGAGCTACAATCTGCCTCAGCGGACAGGTCGTCATCACTGGAAACAAGAGGTTCAGGTGCCCGAGGCTCTCTTCCAGTCATCTGTCCTGGGTAAGAAGTTAACAAGTGCTGTCTTTAGCGCACTTGTACTGTTTAGTGTGTCATGGAAATTAAAAAAAAAGTTTATTACAGAAGGGTGAATACAGGATAGAATAATCTATGTACCGATAAGGAACAATTTGAGGCAGTTCAAACAGGCTTTGTTTCAAAGTCGATCCCTTAACAGAAAAACGTGTTTTTGTCTCTGAAAGCAGATAAACATTCTGTACTAATCTAAATGACATGACATTACCCTTCTTTGACGTTATCCTCTCATGAACATGAGCATGAACAGAACAAGAAAAACTATTACATAGTAAAATGACTAATTTCCCGACACAAGTGCTTCTGGAGACCCTTGCCTAATACTGTCTTGATCTTCAGGTATGAGTCCTGTGGAATCACGAGACCACCTTCAACTCCACTGTGAGGTGCGGCGTGAATATCCGTAAGGATCTGTATGCCAACACTACTGCGGTCCAGTGGCACCACGATGTACCCTGGCATTCCAGGCAGGATGCAGAATGAAATCACATCCCTGGCCCCTAGCACAATGAAAATTAAGATGAGCTTGGTTTTATAAATCACGGGTGGCTAATGAATGAAAAGGCAGGTAAATGCTTTAATGTGAGACTAATGCTCGTCTTGTCTTTGCAGATCATTGCCGCATCTGATTGCATCATCTTCCATTGCATCATCTTCCAGCATATGTGGATCAGCAAGCAGGAGTATGTTGAATCTGGACCCTCCATCGTCCACCGCAAATGCTTCTAAACAGATTATTACCACTTCATGCCGACTCAATCTGCGCAGAATAAAACCTGAAACAACAACATTGGCATGGCTTTTTTGTTATTTTGGCGCGCTTGACTCAGGATCTAAAAACTGGAATGGTGAAGGTGACTGCAACATTTTTTGGCAAATAAAGCATCCGCAGAGTTCTACAATGCACATGCAAGGGCTCAAAAGTACTTTTTGTTTTCTGTTTAGTTTTTGTGTTTCCCTTTTTAGTCATTTCAAATGTTCATTAAATGCATTGTTCAGAAACTTATTTGCCTCTATGAAGGCTGCCCAGTGATTGGGAGCATTACTTAAAAAGACAGGGTGGGAAAAGATTCTGTGTGTGTGCATGTGTGTGTGTTCATATATGAATGAATGTATTTTGGACTTGCTGTTAAGTGGCAAGAAGTGGAGGTGGGTGTAGCTTCCATGGCTCAGGAAAGAAGAGAGAGAAGACAGCAGGAGTGCATCCTGCAGATTGTGGCTGGGGCTGGATGATCGTGGCCGGTTGTTTCATGGTCACTGTCTGCACTCGTGCTGTAACAAAAGGTAAAAACCAGATTGGATCACATCATTATGGCTTGTGTTGTAATATTGTGCCATTTTTATATACACCACCACAGCATTGTCTCTAAAGTCTCTAATCCTTTTTACCATTGACTTTGAAACTGTGTAAACAAACACAGTATATGAATATTTATGATTCATTCAGGCTGACTGTTTCTTATGTATTTATCCTGTGCTCAAACTTAGACATATGAGCAGCAGATACCATGCAGAACTATGTTTGTTCGCTCTACGGTGAGTTCGTGAAAATAAACTGAGCACAGCAAGTATGTGGGTTTTCTGTCATGGCCAGTTCAGGTTACATTTGCGACATGGGTAAACAACTTGGCAAGCTGTCAAACAAGGGTCCACAGCAGTCATACTGGTTTTACAGGTAATAGTTCTCTGTACACTGTAATGTACATTAATTTACCTGGGATTAAGTGTGATTTTAACTGTTTGGTTTTTGTTTGAGTAAAAGTCAGATATAGTGTAATTTTGAACACTTGTTTGGTGCCCTATATTGAGAACTGTAGTATTTTTAGGTGTTTTTATGCTATGCCATGTCTCCTGTCTGTGATACTTAGTGAAAAATTAATGAAGGGGAAATATATATTGTAGTTCATTAGATGTTCCGCAGTTGTGAAAGTGCCCGATGGCTGATGTACCGTGGCTGGAATGTGCTGTTCTCTGCCATTTTACATCTTGCAAAATAGGCCTTTGATGTCCCTGCTTTACTGGTTAAGAAAGGTGTGGTTGAGGAAAAACTGCTTTTTCCATTGTAGTGCAAAAGCAGATAGTATGTCTCTCATGGTATATCTCACCATTATACACGAGAAAACTGATCCCTTAAGGTATCTGTTTAATTTTTAATAAAATAAATATTTTAATAATTAAATAAAAAATATATCAGTATGCAAAGTTTTATTTTGTGGTAATAAACAACTAAAGTCCATATCAAGAAGTCTCCTTAGAGGTGAAAGAGCAACTGACAATTTAATGTTTTCTCAATGTTTATCCAGCTTTGATGAGTGTGGTTTAGAACCTGAAGAAACACTTGGCCCTAAGCTGGCTTTAACAAGCCTGAACAGTAGATTGAAAGACACCTCTCCCCTCCCGATGGCCCCTGGCTGTCATTGCATGTGTGTTGTTTGGCCAATGATGAAGTATGTGAGAGTCATTGGCTGTCATCACTTCACGCAGTGATTTGACCCTGGTCTCCTGCTTGGTGCTTTCACCGTGTTTGTTCAGGTGCAGGCAGGCTGTGATGAGGCTTGTGCCTCATTAGCCCTTTTCCCAGCTCTCCAACTCAAAAGCCCCCCAGAACTCAAAAAGCTCAGCTTCTTACTGTCCAGCTGCAGCAGTAATTGCAGTGTCTCCTCTCATTTGATAGAAGGTGATTCTTAGTAATTACTGAATGGGATGTTTCAAGGGGAATATGGCAGTCATCAATGAGTATCACATGCTTTTGACTTTTATTGCTTATATTAGACTTGTAATGACTTTTTATGCTTTCTAGATGCATCTCCATCTTTTTGTCAATTTCAAATGCACTTTGCACATGATTACTCTGGGACTGCATGGATCCACTCGTTAGTAGACGCACCACCATGCTGTGTGGTACGGGATATTTTTGGATTTTAATTACTGCATGTCATTTTTCAGAGGCTCAACCCCTCTCTCTCTTAAAAGTTAGAAAGACACAGCTTGACTTGTAACAGCATGCCTATTTGTTTTTGTTCTGCTCAATAATGTCTGCTGTCACAACACCTAGAATTTGTAAGGAACTGAATGCTTCCAAAAATAAAATAAAAAAGTGAACAGTCCTAATCAAAGCTGTTGACTTATTGACGTAAAGTCTTCCTTTGCTGCCATTAGCTGACGTGGTAATTTTCTTATCAGCAAACTGATAGCCTCGCATTTGTTGACCAAAAATCTAGCAAGTTAAAAAGACAAAAACAGCAAGCTTTGCAGTTAATATAATGAAATCTGGAAACAGCCTTTTGAATGTGTCTCAACTAAAAGTAACGTTACAGCATTTTAAAAGTCTGGTTACCCTCAAAAGTTAAAATTGCCTTTAAATATTTCATTTTCAATCCACTGTGGCTAAGTGAGATTTCAAAAAGCACGACATTCACTATGTGAAGAAATCACACTTAGCTATCAAGGTTTTGGACGTCTTTGGGCAGGCTGGGTGTTTTTTACCACAGCACAGCCAGAGAAATAAAAAGTAAACAAACAATAAAAATATCTTCATTATTTTGGTGAAATATATTTACACCTATAAGTCATGGTGTCAATGCATTTTATAGACTGTAAAATGCAATTCTCATCAAAACCTGATTTTTCATCATTTTTGACTGTTTCCCAGAATTCATCTGCAGAAGTAGTTTTACCACATTATTTTACACAGTTGGGGGCCCCAAGTTTACATGCACCTAGGCTAAAGATATTCAGTCTCACTTTTTCACAACTCCTCACATTTCATGTTATCATTGATTTCGTTTAGCGAGTCAATTTCATTTGGACCTGAGGCATCTACATTAGAGATAACAAATGAGACAATCAATTAGAGACAGGTTGTTGTTTTTTTAGTTCAATTTGCTTAATCACAATTCCAGTGGGCCAGAAGATTACATATACCAACTATCTCTGACTATCTCTTTATGAACTTGGAGGCATCAGGTAACGAGAATGTACATCCACCATTAGGAGTGTCCTACAACGCCATGATCTGAAAGATTGATTTGCAACTCAAAGACCAGCATTAAAAGCCAGAGCGAAGTTTACAGGTTATCACCAGCCTTTTGGTGGAGTATTCTTTGGTCAGATAATACAAAAATTTAACCAATTGTCTATGAAGATCAATGCTATGTATGGAGGAAAAATGGTGAAATGTTTAATCTTAAAAGAACACCATCCCAACTGTGAAGCATTATGGTTTGGGGGTGTTTTGCTGGAAAAGGACGGTGCACCTAAGAAAGTTAATGGCATAAAGAGGAAGGAGGAATATCTAGTAATACTGAAGCAACACCTCAAGACATCAGCCAGAAAGATAAAACTCAGTCACAACTGGGTCTTCCAGCAAGACGGTGATCCTAAGTAAAGTTATTACAAAATGGCTTAAAGACAACAAATTGAAAGTATTGGACAGTAGTGGTCATCACCTTTATCAAAGTCCTGACTTAAATCTCCACAAAAAAAAAATGTATGGACCAAACTGAACAAAACATGTCTGTGCAAGAAGGCCCACAATCCTGACTAAGTTACACCAGTTCTGTCAGACAGAATGGGCAAACATATTGTGAGAAGCTTGTGGAGGGCTACCCCAAGCTTTTGATTCAAGTTTAAGGAATTAAAAAACAATGATTCCAAATACAACAAAGTGCATGTAAACTTTTGACCCATTAAAAATCTGATACAGTAAGTAAAAGTTGAAATGATGTCTCTTAGCTTTGCATTTAAAATGAACTCTTATGGAAATAAAGTAGACTGACTTAACAAAGCTAATCTATAGCAACATGAAATGCTTGAATGTCCTGCTGTACAGTATATAAACTAGTTAAAATGTCATTTTTACCATGATAAATGAGTTAGCAAAAACATCAGATTATCATTGATGCTGTGTTTGACTTTATCAATGTTAGTCTGTTATTTTACCATTTTTGTTCCAATGGTAGCTCCTCTGGGAAGCCTGATTGGAAATCAGCTTTCATGTCGTGTTGCTGTGATACTTGGAGGATTCCTGGCCTCTACTGGAATGGTGCTTAGCTCTTTTGCCACCAGTTTAGAGTATCTCTACCTCTCTCTAGGTGTCTTAACCGGTAAGGCACCCTACATTAATACAGATTCATTCAGTCTCAGCTATGCTCAAGAAATTATGTGTATATTGTATAAATGGGATAATATTATAAATGGTTGGCTGTTGCTACATGGAAACATGCTTTTTTGCAGGATTTGGCTTTGCTTTCTGTTAAACACTTTTATTTGTTTATTTCTGCGAGAGGAAGGCTTTTGCTTCGACGGCTGCTATGTTGGCATCTGGCATCGGCCACGTTCGTGCAGCCCCTGTGGTACACCTACTGATTGAACACTACTCTTGGCGTGGTGCTCTGCTTATCCTGGGAGGTTTGGTGGCCATCCTGTGTGTGTGTGGAGCTCTCCGCCAACCATAACTCCCCCCCACCAAAGAGGAAGCCTTGCCTGCGCCAGTGGACTCTGGGTGTCGGATACAGTACACACCTCTCACATCTGACCAGAAAGAGATGAACAACAACGAACAGAAAACAATCAAGCACGCGCTGCATGCACTTCTTGCAGGACTACCATTTCCTGCTTATGCCCCGAATTCCTGGTCTTGGCAGGCTCCTTCCTGTTCCTGGCCAGCCGCTGCCGGCAGCCTGCCATTTGTGTACTTGGTGCCCCTCACGCTCTAAAGCACGAGTGTCAGTCACCACCATGCCGCCTTTCTTATATTATTTTAGGTGTCATCGACATTGTGGGCAACATCACCTTCGGCTGGCTCACAGACAGAAGGTGAACTACAATGGATGCTTGCAGAATTTAATGCCTATAAAACATTGTGTCAGGGTCGTCTGTGTATATATATTGTTCCAGAAAACAACAGAGTAGACTTACAGTATTGTAAAATCTAGTTGGCCCCCAAAAGTAAAAAGTGAGAAAATTTCATTTGAAGAATTCAGGTCTATCAATGATATTTTGACAGCCAGCATCTCATCACAAACTCAATTGGCTTATGTCCATTTTACTGTCCAACAACTTGATCAAAATCTGATATTCATTTTCATTTTTAAGCAGAATGACACATTTGTTAAACTGACATTTTACCCGAGATGATCTTTGCAGGAAAATTTAAGCAAGTTTAAAAATAAATCAAATAATTTCTGTCTCATTGTGGTAAAATATATTATGGTTTTTTTTTTAGAGTTTCGCAAGTTTGTAAAACTTGCCTTTTTGATCACACAGAAAATATTCCTTGGGCTTCACATTGCTTACTAAGTGGTGTTGCAGATTCGGGCCTTTCAGAACAAGTGTCTTTATACTGACATCATGTGACAGATCATGCGGCACTTTCAATGCAAACAGTTGGACCTTATAATCGGCTGACCACCGGCGTTCGTGTCCTTGGCCTTGGCCATCCTTTGTAAGGGCGCGTGGTCTGTGACCAGGACAAAAGTGTCGGCCCGCTAGGTAATACCTCAACTTTTCAATGGCCCCACTTGATTGCCAAGACCTCCCGCTCCACGCGGCGTCACTTTTCTGCGGGTGGGCCAGTTTCCGGCTGATGTAGAGGACGGGTGCTCTTCTCCGTCGAAGGTTTGGGAGAGGACCGGCGCCCAACCCTGGTTCAGATGCGTCGGTGTGTACCGTGAAGGGGAGGGAGCAAAAATCCGGGTTCCCGCGCACCGGGCGCTGGTGAGGCCCGTTCCCGGGCCCGGAGCCCTCTCCCCGCCTCGGTTGACCATTTCACCCTGGCTGGCCCTTTTTGGTGAGATCTCAGAAGAGGTGCAGCTATCCGCGAGAAAGTTAGGCACAAATCTCGATAGTACCCTGCCAACCCCAAGAGGCCGCATTATGTTTTTTTCGATGAAGGCAAGGGAAGTGCTCTACGGCTCGATCTTCCTCATCTGTGGCTTCAGCAACCACCCGCATGTCGGTACCCCAAATCTGTGCCCCGGTTAATCCCAGGTGACATTTCTTGGTGTTGGCTGTCAGTCCGGCTTTCGGGCCCCTCAGGACCTCCCAGATGGAACAGGTGGTCCGACCAGGTGGAGGGGTGGACGACAACGTCGTCCATGTAGCGACTGTGGGCTGCGGTGTGGTCGTGGGACGATGTCCATCAGCCGTTGGAAGGTGGCTGGTGCCCGTGTAGGCCAAAAGGGGAGGCCCGGTACTGCCAGTGGCAGTGGAGGTACTAAAGGCCGTCTTGCTGGGCCTGGCGCGGGCGCCAAGGCAGCTCGCCAATACCCTTGGTGAGGTCCAGGGTGGATAGTAGCGGGCCCTCCCAGACGCTCCACCAGGTCATCCACTGGGGAGGGGGTAACTACTCAAAGTCAATACCTGGTTCAGTCTCCGGAAGTTGTTACACAGGCGCGTGCTTCCGTCGGGGTTCGGTACGACGACGATGGGACTGGACCAGGGGCTGGATGACTCCTCGGCAGTCCCATCCTTAGCATTCGCTCCTACCTCCTCCTCGATGGCCTTTCCCCGGGCCTCAGGGACCGGTAAGGCCTCTGTCTAACTAGCACGCCAGGGGTGTCTTGATGCGTGGTGAACCACCTGGGTCATCCCGGGAGGAGGAGAAGCGCACCGTCTATGGTGGTCTACCATCTCGTTGAGTTCCTGTGCTCTCTTGCGGGGGTGAGGTCTTCCCCAAAAAGGTCGTCCAACGCACGCTTGTCAGGATCTGTGTCCGCCCGCGTACCACGCGAAACCATCGGAGCTGGTTCCACCCACCTCTTCAACAGGTTGATGTGGTATAACTTCCCGTCCGTCCGCTTACCGGGGTTGTTGCACGAAGTAGTTGATGGCTCCCGTCGCTCAAGGACCGTATCACGGGCCCTGACGGGCCGGGAGCTTGCAGGCGTTGCTAGGCACTAGGAGAGAGGACCTGATCCCCGGTGGAACTCTGGCGGCGCGGCGCGGTGATGCCACACCGTTGCTGTTCTCCTGCGGTGCGCGCATATGTTCCGCTCACTATTGGCGGCCACGCGGTCAATTCTATCTTGCATCTCCTGCCGCAGTACTCAATGATTGAAGCCGGTCACGGGGACGGCTGTTCCTCCACGGCGCTACGGTGACGTCCAGCAGTCCTCTCCGGCCGCCCCCAAAGCAGGAGCTCAAGCGGGTGAAGCTCATGGACGCCTGGGGCACACCCGGACGGAGGAGTACATAAGGAACGAGGCGGTCCCAGTTCCTCCCCGTCGTCTACCACCTGCCGTAACATCCGTTTGAGTGTTGACGTTAGGGCGCTCTGAGGCCCGTCGGTCTGCGGGTGGTAGACGTCTTCAGATGTTTTACCTGCAACAACGACACAGATCCGGCGTCATTAATTTTGACACGAGAAGGCGTACCTTGGTCGGTCAGGATGTCGCTTAGGGATGACCACCGGCTGAAAAGGAGCATTAGCTCCTGGCGATGTTGGGGAAGTGGCCTGTGCGCGGCAACGCCTTCCGGTACGGGTGGCATAGTCAACAACAGCGAGGATGTACTTGTACGCTGACTTGCGGAATGGGGCCCACCAGGTCCATACCAATCTGCTCCGAATGGGGCGCTATGATGGGTAGCGGAATGAGGGCGCCGGCGGGGGCTTCCTGGGCGCGGTGCGCTGGCACTAAGGGCATTGGTGGCAGAAACCCCGGACCTCGGCATCCATCCCGGGCCATCCGACCCGGTCCCTCAGTTTCTCCAGCGTGTTCGTTACCCCTAGGTGACCGCCGGGGGGTGGGCATGGGGCCAGGTGCATTACTAGGTTGGTGCCGTCTGCGGTACCACCAGGAGGTCCGTCAGTTCTCCTCAGCGACAGACCCGTTGGTAGGAGGCCCCCTTTCACGAGGGAGTATGAGGTGGGGAGCCTCAGGTCGGGGTTCTGGGTGACCCCTCACGCCACCTCTGTCGCGCCCAACAGTGTTTCAGGCGGTGCGTCCTCCTTCTGCTCCGGCCAACTTCCTTCCCGGTTCACCTGTTGGAACACAGAGGACACCGGATTAATCAATAAGGAGGACTCACCTTTGGTTTCGGCGTCTCCGGTGTCTTGGGCTAGACGGACTGCCCGGCGTTGGGTCCTCTGGGTCCGTCGCGACAGCTTTCTACCGGTGGGGCGGACCCGTTGGGAAGCCCGCCAGTCTCTTCCTCAGGAGCAGGGGTACCGGAAGAGTGGGATCACACGCCACATGGAAGGGCCAGGTCCGGCTGTACTCAGATCCGGGCAAGCATCACCGTGCTCCCGGTGTCCAGTAGGGGGGTGTGGTCTTCCTTCTACCCACCACCCTCTGGGTGGGGGCCTCGAGGAGGCTGTTGGAGGTGGAGCGCGCACCCAGCTAGCCATGGTTTCCGTGTTTAATCTTAATCTCCCCGGTTCCAGTGGGCATGGGCTCGTCAGGGGGGGTCATCCGGCTTGGTGACCCTCGGTGGGTCCTCCACCGGCGCGGCGTTGACGGTCAGGCCGGGGCCCTGAGGTCCGGAGGGGTAAGGGCAGAGGGCTGATGGTCCCCTGGCTAACCCCGGCGTGGTCATAGTACGCTCTAGCACCGACATGGAGCGCCTGGGGTGATTCTGGCGCCTGTGCCCCTCAGGCCTGTCGTTCTCAAGCGAGGTAACGGCCTCAGGAACCGGTCCATCGCCACCTTCTCTGCCACCTCCGTGGCTGTATACTGGTCCGCGGCCGGTCATCAGTGAGTCGGATCAGAGCGTTTTAGTTAGCCGGCTGGTAGGCCTAGCTATGGAACTTACTGCCGCCCGGTGCGGTGGTGCAGCCACACCACGTCAGGACCCCCCTTTCATCATTGGGTAATCTGCGGCGTCTTCCGGTCCAGAGGCTGTAATAGGCAGTGCGTGCCTCCCCAGCAAGTAACCCACCATTGTCCGGGCCAGTCATCGGTCCCACCCCACCCTCCCGATGGGCAATATTTTTCGAAGCTTCAAAATAAGACACGAGGTCTTCCCCGGGGGAGAGGGGTGTGTAAAGTGGGGAGCCCGCGTCACTGGGGTCCCGGGGAGGGTGTGGGGGGGGGGTCAGGTGTCTTAAGGTCCACCAGCCGTTTGTGTGGCCACCTAGAGACTTTCCGGAGTTGCTGAGTGTGGTCTGTTGCTGGATGCTGGCCCTCCAGCAGGTGCTTAGGTATGCTCCATGAGTTAGGAGTTTAGGGGGCGGTCTGTGCTTACTGCCTGCATCCTCCACCAGTGTAGCGGGATCGGCCCAGGGAGGAGGCGTGCGACAAACACACAGGAGGGTAGGTTGTAGTGAAGGAGTGAGAGATCCAGGATTTATTTGTCCTTCAGTCAGTGGTGGTGTGTGTGTGTTTACCGTGCGTTGTGTCGCGTGTGGCTGGATGAGAGGCCGGCGGGAGGAACCCGAAGGCTGGCACCCGGCATCCACTCAGGCGTGTCAGGATTCCCGGAAAGAGCTGGGAAGAAGCGGTTCCCTATGCCGGTTTCTCAGTGTACACATTGTCCTTGTGTCATCGTGCGTCCTCCGTCGGGAGCGGAGCCCCTCTGTGAAGCCGGGAGAGAGAGGCGAGAGAAGAAACTGACCGATTAAGTAAACCCGCGTGGGCGGATTCAGTGGCAAATACCTCGTATCATTAGCTGCCCTACGCTGGCGGAGTTGATCTCTCCTCCCCTCCTTGCGGGCGGGGTGTCCTTTTATCCCCTCCTTCTGGAGCTGTATTGGTGAACCTCTCGCGCCCG
Organism: Ameiurus melas; assembly: GCA_012411365.1. NCBI lineage: Eukaryota > Metazoa > Chordata > Actinopteri > Siluriformes > Ictaluridae > Ameiurus > Ameiurus melas. Next base: position 73,856 of record JAAGNN010000048.1, on the reverse strand, counting down.
GTTCCGCTAATCCACCCACCCGCTTCGCGTCCGGGTGTTGGTCCGCCCTAACTATAGCTATATATATATATATATAATAATGATATGTTAGCCTTTGTTTTTGTACACGGAGCATGTTAAGTAGTTGGTCGGGATGGAAAAAAAAACACTTGTAGCATTACCAGCACATTTTCACAGTCTCCAGTCCCATTAATGTGCCTTTTCTTTTTTTTGCCTTTGTTTATTTATTAATTTTCATATGATTAATTTACATGTGGGGGCGCACGGTGGCTTAGTGGTTAGCACGTTCGCCTCACACCTCCAGGGGTTCGATTCCCGCCGGGGCCATGTGTGTGCGGAGTTTGCATGTTCTCCCCGTGTTGCGGGGGTTTCCTCCGGGTACTCCGGTTTCCTCCCCCAGTCCAAAGACATGCATGGTAGGTTGATTGGCAGCTTGGTAAAATTGTCCGTAGTGTATGAATGGGGGTGTGAGTGTGTATGTGATTGTGCCCTGCGATGGACTGGCACCCTGTCCAGGGTGTACCCCGCCTTGTGCCCGATGCTTCCTGGGATAGGCTCCAGGTTCCCCGCAACCCTGAAGCAGGAATAAGCGGTTGAAGATGGATGGATGGATAATTTACATGTGATTCATTTACATATGATTCATTTTCATGTGATTCATATTCATGCATGTGATTCAATTACATATGATACATTTTCATGTGATTCATATTCATGCATGTGATTCATATTCATGTAATTAATTTACATGTAATTCATTTTCATGTGTTTCATATTCCTGTGATTCATTTACCTTTTCTCCCGTCCCTTCCCCAAATATTTCATTGAGAAAAAATAATAATAACAATAATAATAATTATTATCATTACTATTATTATTAATTAATTAATTAATAAAAATAAAATAAAATAAAAAAGAATTCACCCCGACTGGTTAACTTTCTGTTGAAAAGCATTTCATTGTTAGCTTGTGAATAAAAAGTTGGAAACAGTAAAGGTGAGTTAGAGTTGGTGCATATTGCATCGTTTTTTGTTTTTTTAATATAAAGTGTTTGTTCAAAAGTGTCATATAACTTGAGTGTGTTCCATTTTACACTAGTATTACTATACTATAGTAAAAAAAAAAAAGTATATTTTCTTATGAACAGAATTGTGCAAGACTTCATGATTCTACTTCATGAAGTAGGCAAGACCAGGATTTGTTAACATGATTCAGCTTGGAAAAGAAATGAGTGCCACAAGAGGGCAGTGCTGATTTAACTCACTCCAATCTTGGATGATTATTGGAAGCTGCCATGTTGTCACACAATGTTTATATCAAGTACAGTGACATTAAAATAGGTTTTAGTGACCTTTTTATGAGCTAGTTTTACATATCATCTTTATTTTATGAAAGAATAAAGAGTTACAATGTCTTTTACAATAAACCTGTTTCAAACTAAATTATGATTAATCAAAGCTTATCCCAGTGAAATAAATCTTCTGTACTGATCCAATGCTGTTATCTTGAATGAACATTTATTTCTGTTAAAGTAATAAAGTGTACATGTTTAATACTGCCCATCTGACTGTGTCTGTTAAACAAGAACAATTAGTGTTGCCTTTTTTTGTTGTTGTTGAACTCAGAAATTACACTGTTATAAAGACAGCCTCAGCATACACAGAATATTAAGATATTCAAAAATGTTTGTGAATATTTTGTAGAATTTTCTCAGCTCTCTACGGCCCTGCATTTCTCTCATCTTTCCTTACAAAGGTCCTCTAGGCTCTTCCACTCCCAGGGCTTTTAGATGAACGTCTATCATTAATCTTGTTCAGATGTTTAGCACTTTTCTGCCCATTTATTGTGTCTTCGTCTATCTTCAGACATTCCATATAATAAGTGATGGCTTGGGGTAGGTCTCTCCTTCTGTACTGCAGGAACTGTGCATAACTGAGATGCACTTGTTGTAGGTCTTCATTTTTCTCTTCAGCTATCTGAAGCGTTTGCTGAAACATCTCTTCTGCACGATCAAGTTTCCCATCCTCGCTGTACTGAATTGCCAGCTCAGTCATAGCTATAATAAAGCCAGGTTTCAGTTCTGTCGCCTTGTCTAAATGATAAATGCACTGACTGCGAAGCCTCTGAATCTCAGCATCAGCACTATGAGAGTTGTTACTTCCTTCATGTTGCAAAGAAGTTGTTTTTCTCTTGTAGCAGAGAGCCAGCTGATGGTGTATGAAAGCAGATGCGGGTAACTTCTCTAAAGCTCTTTTTAGCAGGGCGATGGACCTCTCTACATCGCCATAGGTCCTCAAAAATGTACCCACATATCGAATGACATTAGGGGTATTTGGAGAACACTCCAAAGATTCTTCCATTATTCTCTCCCCTTCATCGTACTCCATGGACTGAGCAAGCTTGACTGCTAGGATAGCTTTAAGCTCATCATTTTCCAAATTTGTGTCTAAGGCCCGCCGCAGTTGTTTAACTGAGTCGGTTACACCGGAGCACTTTGTTTCTAGTCTGTGGAGAACAAAGGCATAACCACAATTCCACTCAGCATTCATGGGCTCTAGCTCCAAAGCCTTCTCAAAGCACTCTTTAGCCTGGTTGTAGTACTTGCGAGAGAACTTGAAGAAGGCCCAGGCCTTTTCTCCAAGCACTTCATGATGATGACCCAAAGCAGACTCAGGGAAATTCTGTGCAATACTTCTAAGCTTCTCCAGGTAACTCTCACATTCACTAAAGCACTTCATTTTGTACTGAAGCCAGGCCAGATTCCCATAGGGCACTATCAGCCATTTGTCACAGTCATTCTTCCGGCACTCCCTGGTGAGCTCTACACTCTTCTGCAGGAAGGTGAGTGCGTCATGAGGAGACCCTAGAAGATACTTCACAAATCCCAAACAGTTGTATGTCTGCACAAGTCCAGCTTCCAACATGTATGTAGAGTTTAATATTTTAACGTTATATATTAAGATAGTATTTTAACTCATAAACGGAAGTGTTTGTTTCCATGATAGTGTGGCCGAGCGTCTAAGGAGCTGGATTAAGGCTCCAGTCTCTTAGTTTTTGGGTTCAAATTCCACCGCTGCCAAGTGAGGCTTTTATACACATCCTTATTTCTGAGAGAAAATAAATTGGACGTGTGTATGTGTGTTCCGCAATAAGCCTGCACTTCACATTTCATTCACATTGACATTTCTGATGTGCATCACTGATTGTACTTTCCTTTTCTTTTTCTTTCTTGGAGGACCATTGAGAGTGTTATTTACTGGTTCCACAACTCAGGGTTAGTGTTAATGAAGTGTACACTGTGAAGTGTAAATAATGTGAGACAAAATCGAAGGACAATAAGGACAACTGGTCATTTGGTTTTATTCCAGCAACATATCATCTCTCGGTTTTCTGGTAAACATGTTACCTGCCTCCGACTTCTCAATCCCCCCTGTGTGTGTGTGTGTGTGGGTGGGTGGCTTTACCTGAGAGTTTTAATGAAATCTGTATAAAATCCATTATACTCCTTCACTTTTCCTCTCTCCACATATTGTATTTCAAGCAATTAATCTGAACTAGGAAAGGTTTGATCATTTGAGATCTAAAAAAATAAAATAAAATAAATTAATATATATAATATATATATAGTTAATATATAAATATATATATATATATATATATATATATATATATATATATATATATATATATTTATATATATATATATATATATATATATATATAATTTAAAAAATTTTATGTTCATTTTGATGCAGGAGAACAGCCTAAATTTATATCCATTATAATGAAAAGAAATGTATTTATGATTAAATATCATACTGAACTAATGATCTTAAATTCAAACCATTACTAAGATTAATCTTAGTGTCTTATCAACAGTACATATATTATTACAGATACTACACTGTTACTATTGAATCTCATGAATGTGTAAATAATTGGCTGTGTATCATACTGCATATTGGTAATATTACTGTAATGAAAGCCTAAGTTCACAAAGATCTGTGAGGTAATCCTCGTTGTCTGTAAAGCTCAACGCTTGTTCAAAGCACTCTATGGCTTGTTGTTTTTCTCCTTTTTCCTTATGAATGATTCCAAGTATTCCAAAGGCCTCTCCATCGCTTGGGTTGTTCTCAATTCTTCTCTTTGCAATCTTTTGCAGATTTTTTGCACTTTTCCTCCCATAATATGTATTTGGATTTATCTTCAGACATTCAGTGTAGTGTTTGATGGCAGCAGGCTCACAGTTCATTCTGCACTGCTGGAATTCTGCATAACAGTGATGAACAGACTCTATGTGCTCGTTTTTTTCTCTAGCTACCTGAAATGAATTCTGGAACATTTCTTCTGCTCTTGACATATCCTGCTTCGCCCCATACTGGAGGGCCAGTTCATTCATAGCCATGATGAAACTGGTCTTCAGTTCAGTTGCCATCTCCAAATGGTAGATACACTGCTCTCGAGCTCGCTTAATTTCAGCACCTTTTGTGTGGTGGCTTCCTGCTTGCTTCAAATTCAGGATCTTTTTCTTATAGGAGAGTCCCAGCTGATGGTGTATAAAGGCTGCATTGGACACTTTCTCTAATGCTCTCTTTAGAAGGGCAATGGACCTGTCCACAGATCCTTCATTCCGTAAATACTTCCCAACATATCGCATCACATGGGGGTGTTCTGGAGACCTCTCTAAGGCTTGCTCCACCAAGCTCTCTGCTTCGCTATACTTCTTGTGAGCAGCCAATCTTAGACCAAGCAGAACTTTAAGAACATCATCATCTGGGTTAGTGGCTATGGCCTGTCTAAGTTGACCAATTACCACTGGATCTTTAAGCATATCCTCGGCCCGATACAGAGCAATGGCAAGGCCAGCATTCCATTCACCCTCCTCTGGGTCCAGCTCCAGGGCCTTCCTGAAGCACTCTTTAGCCCTTTCATAATATTTCCGAGAAAACTTGAGGAAGGTCCATCCTTTTTCTCCAAGCACCTCGGCATATGGGACAGATGGATATTTCTCTTTAATTTCGCTCAGTTTATTCAGATAGCTTTCACAATCTGCAAAATTACCCATATGATAGTATAACCAAGCAAGGTCTCCATAGGCAACAACAAGCAGCTTGTCACAGTCATTTCCATGAGACTTGGTGAGCTCTACAGATCTTCCTAAGTTGCTGAGAGCCTCAGTATTGGAGCCTAGTAGAAACTTCACATATCCTATATAGCTGTGTGTGCGCGCAACTCCTGCCTCCCTTCCAAGATCCAGGTTAAGCTGTTCTTCGAGCCTGTTCAGAAGATCGGTGACATCTATATCATTTTTATTCAGAGCCCAAGTAAAATGGCATTCCAGCTGCTTAAGCTTGTTTTTTAAAATTGTGTCCTGTGTTGAACTGGTAGAACTGGTAAAACAATAGATAGATATTCTCAAAACAGATAGTTAAAATACATTTAACACTTTTAAAAACATATCAAATCTAGGTAATACTACAAAAGTGGTCCAAATTATATACCTTAAATTATTTCACAATGATACTTCACATTATGTACTAGATAAAAAAAAATGTAATTTAATTGTCCATTAACTAAGAAAAGTTAGGTTTAATCCCTATTTTTTTTTTAAGTGTGTAGGCAAAAAGACAGCACTTACCTCATCCTGCTCAATCTCTGTGTATATCCCACTGTGAAAACAGATCGGAGACACTGTGCTGACATTGATATAAAGCTTTTTTCTTCCCCACCCATCGGTTCAGAAATGAAAACCGAAAGTATTTGCTTTACAAATGCGGCCTCAATTGGATGATCTCATCAGCAAATAAGAATGTAATAATAAATAAGAAAATAATAATGTAAGTCAGCTGTCTTCTTTAACCTGGATCTGTATAATTCAAGTGAGCCTACCATCTGAACAGTAACCTTCCGGAATTGGAAGTCTATTGATCAGAGAGATTTCTCCAATTCAGTTGTTTCCACCTTAAGCGATCTTCATCCCTCATCAGTGGAAGAGAAACTTCCGCAGTTAAATTCTGCTCTTGCTATTAATCTAGACTCTTTTGCTTCCCTAATGTCATATAAGGTTATATTCGCCCGCTCTGCTCCCTGGTATAATGACAATCTGCGCTCTAGAAAGGCTGCTTGTCTGAAAATGGAGCATAAATGGCGCTTTACTGGCTTGAATGTCTGCTAACAAGTGTGGAAGGATCTTCTGGGTGATTACAGAGCATTAATTTTGACTGAAAGATCATCTTATTTCTCACAGGCTATTGTAAACAATCAAAGAAATCCCTGACACTTGTTCCAATCCATAAAAAGATTGCTTCAATTTAATGCTGTTACCACCTTGCCTGTTTCTCAGCAGCTACCTTACTGATAAAATCAGCTAAAGCCACCCTAGGCTGGTTCACTGGTCTTTGCTGGTTTAAGCTGGATGTAGCTGGTTTAAGCTGGACTCCCAACCTGGCCAAGTTGGTCAAGAAGGTCTCCAAGCCTGGCAAAGCTGGTGTTCATTTGGTTTTAAATGGTTGGTGGGTCAGCTGGTCTCCCAGCCTGGCAAAGCTGGTGTTTAGATGTTTTAAATGGTGGGTCAGCTGATTTCTCTGTCAAGCTGGTGTTTATCTTATCTATTTACTAATTAGATCCTTTTATCCTACTAATGAGGGTAATTTCAAGGGTAGTCAGGCAGGCTGCGTATCATAGCTTAACTACTTATTTCAGTTGTTAATAATCTAAAATATATTGGAAAATTCTACGACAAAATTATTAAACTGGATGCACAAATAAATTATAACATAAAATCTGTAGCATGCTGTGAATCATACCAGATTAAAATATTGTCTGAACAAATACATTTACCATATGTTGTCTGACCAAATATAGTCAGCCTTTTTATTTAGAAAATTTCAGTATCCAATAGACTTGTACACAAATTACAAGTGAAACAGACATAGTCTTTATATAATAATAAATAACAACATTAGTATCATGTGTAAATGTGAAGAACTTTTAGAACTGACCCCACCGATCATTTTTTTCCATTTCTGTTTAATGTGACAAAAAAAACTGTACAGTATATTAAAGATACAACATACATGATGCTTCCAGCTTGTCACGATTCCCCCGTACAACAGCGCGGACCTCTTCAGGGTTGACGTCAGGTTTTCGTCTCGCCTCGTGAAGGTTCATAGTTCATGGGGTCACGTGTGTTTGGGAATTTTTGGTGGAGTTCGGAAAACCAGGGCAGAACTACGACCTGGACAAAGTGCTGAGGGAAGCGAATTGGGCGACGAGTGCAGAGCCCCTCTTCCTTATGCACTATGAGCGGGTGAGACGTCGAGCGGAGATGGACAGGACTCTGACCACTGATCCAGTGAAGCGAGTTCCGCTCATCTCTAAGTCTCCAGTCCAAGTCAAGTCTCCAGTCCCAGCCCCGTCCAAAGCTCAAGTCCCTGCCACGTCCCAGGTCCAGGTCCCTGCCACATCCAAGGTCCCTGCCACGTCCCAGGTCCAGGTCCCTGCCACGTTTCAGGTCCCTGCCATGTCTCAGGTCCATGCCCCTGTCCAAGTTAAGTCTCCAGTCCCTGTCCGAAAAATATCTCAAGTCCCTGTCCAGGCCAAACCACAGCCCCAGGTCACAGCCAAGTCCCCGGCTGACCCGGCCTTCCACCTCTCTGATGAGGAAAGAGACAGAGCAATCAGCGTGCATCCTGTTACGCAAAATTCATTCATTTCCACATCTGCTGACCCAATTCTCATAGTTCCGCTCAAAGCTAAGTTCCAAGTTCATGTTCCAATCACAGTCACGCCTCCAGTTCAAGCTCCAGTCACGTCTCCTGTACAAGCTCCAGTCTCCAATTTCAAAGCCCAAGTCAAGTCTCACATTTCAAGTTCAAGTCAAGTCCAACCCACGTCCCAAGTTCAAGTCCAGGCCACGTCTCTGGTCCAGGTCCTAGCCACAGACATACCTCCCATCCAAGTTCCTACCCAAGCCATTCCTCAAGCTCCAGGCACAGTCACTCAGAGTAGCTACGTCAAAGCTACTACAGAGTTTTGCTGCAAGAGGAGACACTCCGGAAACTGAGCATACGGCTTTGTCAACTAGAGGAAGAACGAAATCGACTAAGGGAGCTTCTGGAGGAGGAAAAGGTGAGAAGGAAGACTGCAGAGAACCAGCTTCACCCCGTTCAGACACAAATGTCAGAATTGGAAAAGAAATTGGAACAAGTGCTTGAAATGGGGGCAAAGCTGGAGAATGAGAGAAAACAGAAAGCGCTGGCTGTAGCAGCAAAGAAGAAGCTGGAGCTTGACCTGTCTGAGCGGGAAGCTCAACTCATCCAGGCCATTAAAGCTCAAGATGAAGTACAGGGACAGCTGAAGAGAGTACAGACTCAATTAAAGGATCAGTTGCGGGATGTGGATGCACTCCGAGCAGCGAGAGATGCTGCACAGAGCAGCGCAGAAGAGAGTGAACGCAAGGTCAAGAGTATGGACGCAGAAAATGTGCGGTTCCATGAGTTTCTCTCTGCTGCTGATCGCAGTCAGGTTCAGCAGATGAGAAATGAGCTACATGAGGAAGTAACCAGCCGTAACTCCCAGATATCTGCTTTGAATAATGAGAAGCGGTGGTTGGAGGCTCGTATTTCACAGCTGGAGGAGAAACTTGAGGAGAAACAGGGCAACATTGAACTCTTTAATGACCAATTGAAGAAGGCAAATGCACATGTGGACACGCTGAGCACTGAGCTAGCAGGTGAGTGCAGCAAGTCTCAGAGGAGTGAGACTGCTCAGCAGCAGCTGGAGAGACAGAATAAGGACCTGACTGCCAAAATGCAGGAGCTGGAAGGCTCAGTCAAATCGAAGTCCCAAGTCCTCGACATCCCAGTCCAGACCCAGTCCCAAGTCCATGACAAACCCAGTCAGCACAAGTCTCTGACGTTCCAGGCAATTCACAAGGCCCTGACATCCAAGCTAAGTCTCAGGGACCGGAATCCAAGCCATGGCTCAAGCTCAAGCCATGTCTCTTGTCCAAGCCATGTCTCAAGCTCAAGCCATGTCTGTTGTCCAAGCACGTCTCAAGCTCAAGCCATGTCTCAAGCTCTAATGCCATGTCTCTCGTTCACGCCATGTCTCAAGCTCAAGCCAAGTCTCTCGTCCAAGCCATGTCTCAAACTCAAGCCATGTCTCTCATCCAAGCCATGTTTCTCATCCAAGCCATGTCTAAAGCTCAAGTTCAAGCCATGTCTTTCGTCCAAGTCATGTCCCAGGTCTCAGCAGGCAAAGCGCAAGTCCTGTCTCGAGCTCCTGACCTCTCGTCCAAGCCGGCTGTTCCGGCTGTTCCAAGCAGTCCTGTTCAGCTGAGGACACCGCTCAGCAGCCCTGTTCAGCTGAGGACGCCGCTCAGCAGCCCTGTTCAGCTGAGGACGCCGCTCAGCCTCCACATCCAGCTGAAGACGCTGCTCAGCCTCCACGTTCAGTTGAGGACGCCACTCAGCCTCCACGTCAAGCTGAAGACATTGCACCGCTCCCAAGCGTCGATGAGAGCATCGCTCAGCCTGTCTGCCCGGCTGTAGTCCTTGCTCTGCCTCCCTGTTCTGCTAGGGACAGGGGGAAAAGGGGAAAGGGAATAGCTCCTTTTCCAACTGCCGTACCGGCACGAAGCAGGCAGCCCCGCGCTGGACCTAGCATTAACCGGAAAGGACGCCACGCCGGGGAGGACCCACCGATGCCGTACCGTCTGGGGATTGGAGGATCGGACGGAAGAATTCCACCACTCTCTACCTGGATGGCGGAAATAAAAGGACGTCCTTCCGCCCCGGCAAAGTTGAGTACCGACTTACCGAAACGGTTGGCGTCCGAAACGAATTCTTGTACAGGTATTCACCCGTACTCCCTTTAAAAGGTGACTAATTGCTCTCTCTCTCTCTCTCTCTCTCTCCCCCTGTATATACTTCGGCGGGAGGCACCGACACGGACGAGGACGGCGCCGGCCGAGACAACGCGCAGCGCTGAGGAACGGCTCAAGAGCCCCGAGGCTTCTTCCGGGATTCCCCCGACACGGTGTCAGCCCGGCCCCGCAGACCTATACACACGCCCCCCGGACCTACACTCTACCAAAAACAAGAATAAAGCCTGAGCTTTTACTCTACTCCCACCTCCGTGTCTCTGTGCATCGCCCTTTCCCGCTACATAACTTAAATTTTAAGTTGTCTAGCCCCCTTAAACTTTTCATTTTATATCTCTTTTTCAACCCTGTAATCCAATACACACAAGTTTATATTTCTTTGACTCCCATTCAGACAATTTTAGAGATACATATATAAAAACTGCTGGACCGACTGAGACTTAACACTTACTACTACTGGGTTTATGTATACCTTAGATATACCCAAACACATTCCGTTAAAACTATAAACACAAGCACCAAAGCTATAATATCAATTTTGTTGTGTTAAATGTAAAATAAGTAAAAAAAAAAATTCTTGTTATTCAAATTGAAATGTCACATTTATTTTTCCTCAACATCTTTTGTCTGCTCTGGCAATGTTACATTAATTATGACAAGACAGTGGTAACCCCCGGATGCCTTGTCCACCCCTGGCAAGTTTGAATTGGGAGGTTTCAGTGGGAAAAAAAACATGGTTAATTACAGTAGCAGAGATCTGAAAGTAAGTGTGTGTGTGTGTGTGTGTGTGTGTGCTATTGGAGTGGCGGGTGGGGTGTTGTGGGCATTGAGAAGCGAGAACAGATTGAATGTCCATCCATAGCAGGATGCCAATCCATCGCAGGGCACAATCACATACACATTCACACACTCATTCATACACTACGGACACTTTAGACATGCCAATCAGTCTACCATGCATGTCTTTGGACTGGTGGAGTTACTGGGGGACGGTACCTTGAGGAAACCCCTGCAGCACAGGGAGATGCAAACTGAACTGAATGTCAGGGAAAGAAAAATGAAGAGCAGCTTACACTACACCACAAGGTCTGTACTGTGTGACACGCCTCTACCTTCTCTCCCCCTCCTCATCGACATACACTCACTAAACATCTCCCACAACCATACACCTACCCATACCCCACAAACCGACTGATGCCACCACACTTTTCTCACCAAACACTCACTAACACCCCCACATCCACTCATATACCAGATACTCACTAACACCCCCCACAAACCCGCTCATATACTAGACACTCACTAACACCCCCCACATCCACTCATATACAAGATACTCACTAACACCCCTCATACACCCACTCATATACCAGACATTCACTAACACCCCCCGACATCCACTCATACACAAGATACTCACTAACACCCCCCACATCCATTCATACACCAGACACTAACTAACACCCCCACACAAACTCATATACCAGACGCTCACTAACACCCCTTACACCCACTCTTACACCAGATGTTCACTAACACCACCACACCCACTCATATACCAGACACTCACTAACACCCCCACACCCCGCCATTTGCACTTCAAAAACAAAAGCAGAGTGTGCACACAGTGGACCCCAAACTTTAACTGACTTTGCAAAGTGAGTGAGAAGATGCACATTGAAAGTCATGACTGTCTCTCCATAAAGTAACTGAAATTTTATGACAAATTCAAGAAGCATGACATCTGCTTTGTTGACCCTCTCACGGGTGATAGATTCCTGTAAAAGGATCGAAGACAGCTGAGACCAGTTGACTGAGATGTTTCAAATACCAAAACTCAAGCACACCCTCAAGATGTAGTAAACAACAAAGAAACAATGAAGCTCTCCATTCTGATGCCTTCCAATAGGTGAACTTGGCAAGTGGCCTAGGTAAGCGGGTAATGAGATGTGGAGGCTGGATTTTTCAGATGTGATTTTCTATTGTGATTTCTATTATTATAATGTGTCTGGTCTTCCAATGTAATAGGGCTGGTCACTACACTGAAGTAAAAGCTCTGTGATCTGTCTGGTTACACCAAGAAGGACAGCATGCATATAATCATTAACATAGAATCATGTTCATATACAATATCAAAGTATGGCATGTTCATATGTTGTGATGGAACTTTAACTCCACTGACAGGCCTACCATCAACTAAGGCTGCCTCCATGTCTCTTTATTATAGACTTTCAGTCTCTGTTATCATGTCCTGAAACTAACATAGTGTAGTTAATCTGTCTTTCAACTAAAACTCTGGGATGAAGACAGGAACCACATCCATAATACCCATTAAACTGAGTGGTGTTCTGTATTGCAGGTTTTGCTTTGGAGTCTACACCACAACAGATGCCAACATTTTTGGTATTTAGTTAAGCAACATTTTTTCTCCACAACACACCTTTAGAAATGAATGACGTTGCTTGTTCTATAAATGGTTTCAGGTAGAATTGCATAGCTGGTTCTTGTTTTCCAAACCAGAGACAAGTAAGGATTACATGCCTAAATCGAATTATGGCAGTTCATTCAAGCGTAGCTGTATAGGCCATCTAGAAAATTTTGAAGATTTGTATACAGGGGACCCATCAGAATAAAAATTGTTTGAAAGAATTCCACCAGGTTGTGACAATCTTTCATACATAATTCCATCATAGATGTCTGAAATAATATTGTTGTCACTGTGTGGCCTGTAAAATCGATAGCTGAGGTGCTCTTGAATTTCTGGATTTTCCAGAATGTTCTGAATTTGTGGTGCAATTAATTGGTGCAATTATTTGACAAATTGATGAAAAACTACCATTATTTAAAGAACTGATTACAATTGGTTCATTACAGGATGGACACTGTGTAATGTTCTGGCCAGTAACTATTTTATGTGTTCCAATGTGATATTTGCAGCTTTTACAGTAAAGATGAAACTCTGCTATTTCTGAGCTGTTTTGAAATACCTTATTGAACATATGTTTGTACCTTGGGACTTCTTTATTATCGAAAAGGAAATTAATAAGCTTCAGCAAGTCATCCAGTTGACAGCCAGTAATATTATACAGCAGCATCGCTCATTATCAACAGCAGAGCCTCTGCCTTTGTCATTGAGCCTGTTGGTTTGAGAACTGTGTCCATCCCTGTGTCTGTGCCAATTTTGTGAAGTGGATCGTATCATCTAATTCGTCCAATCCAGAGAAATCTGATGCAGTCTCACTCTAGAGAATTATGAAAAAAACACTTAGCTTAGTATGGCACAGGACAAAGAACTGTGTTTTAATATTTAGTGATTGTTAATTTAATGGGAAATACCACTATTAATACAGTATACAATCTTAAATCTAAGCTTAATCAATGAGTACTATGTCATAAAAATGCACATTAGTAAGAATAAAAATGTCAAATAATTTTGGAAGTATATTTCACTCAAATTGTAGGATGACTACTATTTTACACTTGTACAGAAGGAAGGCAACCAAAATGCCCCTACTACCAAGGTGCACACAAATTTACATGCAAATCTTGTTTGTAAAATCATTGCCAAGGTGAGTAACTACTGTATGAATGTATGAATTTAATTGCACTAGAAAACACAATATAAAAATAGTGTCACCTGCAAACATATGATGTTAGAGATTATCAAATATTGAAGCTAGCTCTGAGTCTGAAGCCAACTCATCAAAGTGGAAAAGTGCATTGCGTATGTCAGTAGGTGCCTGGCATGAGTATGCGGTCCTTAAGGTCAAATTATTTACCTATTATATACCTATATTATTTTTGCATTATTTCGCATTTCGCATATATACATTGATGCTTATTAACTTCCTCACTGCTAAGACAGAAATACTTGTACTTTGACCACATGTAGCTAGAAGTAGGCTTTCTGATCACATAGTAACTCTAGATGGTCTTTCCATTTCCTCATGTGCAGCAGTAAAAGACCATGGTGTGATTATTGACCCCAGTCTTTCATTTGATGCTCATGTAGATAATATTACTACGATAGCCTTCTTTCATCTCAGAAATATTGCTAAGATAATCTTTGTGAAGTTTATCTTGAACAAAACATGTAAAAATAAGAATTTTGTTGACCACAGAGCTTATTTTCTGCAATAATCTAAAAACCAATAGACAAATCCTACTGGCTTTTTGTGGAGGGAACCAGGGTGATGTTAACTTCTGGGCTGTCCTACACAAATACGTCATCCCTGTAGCACTCAATTTCAAGTTAATGGTGTGTGGAGTTTACATGTTCTACCCGTGCTGCGGGGGTTTCCTCCGGGTACTCCGGTTTCCTCCTCCCCCAGTCCAAAGACATGCATGGTAGGCTGACTGGTGTGTCTAAAGTGAATGGGTGTGTGAGTGTGTATGTGATTGTGCCCTGCGATGGACTGGCACCCTGTCCAGGGTGTACCCCGCCTTGTGCCCGATGATTCCTGGGATAGGCTCCTGGTTTCCCGGGCCCTGAAGAAGGAGTAAGCGGTAGAATATGGATGGATGGATGGATGGATGGATACTGTGATGGACCTGTTGATGTAATTTCATGTTTTGCTTTCTGCTTTGACATATGCAGTCACAGGCTCTTTTTCACTTGGTATATTAATTTTTTTTTCAAATAAACAGATTCAATACAAAATAAATAAAACTGTTCTTTACTGTTGGCCCAATGTGTGCTGTATGTACTGATTGATTGCCAGATAGACATCTGCGCCCTGTGTGTGAGGAGTTTGCATGTTCTCCCCATGCTTTGGGGGTTTGCTCCAGGTATTAAGATTCCTCCCCAAGTCCAAAGACATTTGTTGTAGGCGAATTGGCATTTGAATGTGAATGGGTGTGTGAGTGTATGTGACTGTGCCCTGCAATAGGTTGGCACCCCATCCAGGGTGTCCCCCACCATGTACCCCGAGATCCCTGGGATAGGCTCCTGGCTCCCTGCAACCCTGTGCAGGAAACGCAGTAAGGAAAATGGATGGATGGATGGATGGAGATGATGGTCCCCTGGGATCAATGGCTGCTTGTAGTGTTGGTTGTTCTTCAAGGTTCAGTAGGTTGTCAGCTGTGGGAACAACGCCAATGGCATGTGGTTCCGTAGGTAGCCCACAATCCTCCCAGTCAAGGGTCTTAATAACACTGAAAACAGTATTACTATGAATGCAGAATTTAGTACACTGAAAAAGACACACTATTAGCATCACATAAATATATATAAATAAAATAGGTTTCACTCTGCCCAAATATAATTTTTTCCTACATTCTTTTGAATGTCCATTGAATAAAATAAAATATTACATGCGATGAGTGTACCTTCCGCCATCATTACACATGTGAATCACCATTTCAATATGAAGCAATGTGATAATTAAAAATGAACTTATATGGCTATGGGCATTGTTTCGATTCAGGATAGATGTCATTTGCTGTTAAGCTACTGTTTGATGCTGTACACAACAACACTTCACTTTTACACGTTCGCTGAGAGCAAGCTAATGGTTGACAGGCAGGAATTTGGCCAATAGTTACTGCAATCTATCAGTTGTGTGAGAAGGTGGGAATTGCAGACAGTGGTTAAAGCAATGCAAACATGTGCACACACGATGCATTATTAGACAATAAGCACATCATAATGAAACTAAATCCATATCCTGGACATTTTCTCAATATTAGAAATCCCAGTCGGACACTTTTTTAAGGTCCTGCATGCTATTCCATACCTGCTATTGGAAGTGAAAATCACCAGGCATTTACTTTTGCACATTACATATACTTTCTATCTTAAACCACTAGCTGAATTTGTCCCATTGGTACAGTTTTACTGGAGGTAAGGTGCCCCAGTGTAGACACAAACAACACAGGAGCAGATGATGAAGAAACAGCTGGTTGAAGTTGAATAATTGTTACTGAATTAAGAGTTTGGGCTGAATTTGTACTATAATATGGTTGATGATTGATTCTTATTGTGCTCAGGCTGGTTGGCACCTATACAGCGACATTCTTTCTCAGTGGTTTTGCGCTCATCTCCAGTGCTCTCCTGCTGTGCATCCTCACCGTGGTCCGTCACTGCCAGAGAATTCAGAGGAACTCACTAAGCAAAGTGTCCACACCAGAAGCATGTGAAACCAAACAGGTGGAGTTTTATACTGCAAAAATCTTTTAGTGTTGGACCTATCATTTAGGGGGGCAGTGGTGGCTTGGTGGTTAAGGCTCTGGGTTATTGATCAGAAGACTGCCAAGGTGCCGCTGTTGGGCCCTTGAGCAAAGCCCTCAACCCTCTCTGCTCCAGGGGTGCTGCATCATGGCTGACCCTGTGCCCTGACCCCAACCTCCTAACATGCTGGGGTATGTGAAGAAAAGAATTTCATTGTGTATATGTGATCAATAAAGACTCATTATCATTATTTACTGTAAATGATCATATATATATATATATATATATATATATATATATATATATATATATATATATATATATATATATATAGATCTGTTAGCTTTTGTTTTGTACAAGGAGCATGTTAAGTAGTTGGTCAGGAGGGGAAAAAAAAAACACTTGTAGCATTACCAGCACATTTTCACAGTCTCCAATCCCATTAATGTGCCTTTACTATCTGGCAAACTTTCTGTTGAAAAGCACTTCATTGTTAGCTTGTGAATAAAAAGTTGGAAACAGTAAAGGTGAGTTAGAGTTGGTGCATATTGCATCGTTTTTTGTTTTTTAATATAAAGTGTTTGTTCAAAAGTGTCATATAACTTTTGAGTGTGTTCCATTTTACACTAGCATTACTATACTGTAGTAAAAAAAAAAAAAAAAAAAAAGTATATTTTCTTATGAACAGAATTGTGCAAGACTTCATGATTCTACTTCATGAAGTAGGCAAGACCAGGATTTGTTAACATGATTCAGCTTGGAAAAGAAATGAATGCCACAAGAGGGCAGTGCTGATTTAACTCACTCCAATCTTGGATGATTATTGGAAGCTGCCATGTTGTCACACAATGTTTATATCAAGTACAGTGACATTAAAATAGGTTTTAGTGACCTTTTTATGAGCTAGTTTTACATATCATCTTTATTTTATGAAAGAATAAAGAGTTACAATGTATTTTACAATAAACCTGTTTCAAACTAAATTATGATTAATCAAAGCTTAGCCCAGTGAAATAAATCTTCTGTACTGATCCAATGCTGTTATCTTGAATGAACATTTATTTCTGTTAAAGTAATAAAGTGTACATGTTTAATACTGCCCATCTGACTGTGTCTGTTAAATAAGAACAATTAGTGTTGCCTTTTTTGTTGTTGTTGAACTCAGAAATTACACTGTTATAAAGACAGCCTCAGCATACACAGAATATTAAGATATTCGAAAATGTTTGTGAATATTTTGTAGAATTTTCTCAGCTCTCTACGGCCGTGCATTTCTCTCCTCTTTCCTTACAAAGGTCCTCTGGGCTCTTCCACTCCCAGGGCTTTTAGATGAACGTCTATCATTAATCTTGTTCAGATGTTTAGCACTTTTCTGCCCATTTATTGTGTCTTCATCTATCTTCAGACATTCCATATAATAAGTGATGGCTTGGGGTAGGTCTCTCCTTCTGTACTGCAGGAACTGTGCATAACTGAGATGCACTTGTTCTAGGTCTTCATTTTTCTCTTCAGCTACCTGAAGCGTTTGCTGAAACATCTCTTCTGCACGATCAAGTTTCCCATCCTCGCTGTACTGAATTGCCAGCTCAGTCATAGCTATAATAAAGCCAGGTTTCAGTTCTGTCGCCTTGTCTAAATGATAAATGCACTGACTGCGAAGCCTCTGAATCTCAGCATCAGCACTACGAGAGTTGTGACTTCCTTCATGTTGCAAAGAACTTGTTTTTCTCTTGTAGCAGAGAGCCAGCTGATGGTGTATGAAAGCAGATGCGGGTGACTTCTCTAAAGCTCTTTTTACCTCTTGGACCTCTCTACATAGGCATAGGCCCTCAAAAATTTACCCACATATCGAATGACATTAGGAGCATTTGGAGATCACTCCAGAGCTTCTTCCATTAATCTCTCCCCTTCATCATACTCCATGGACTGAGCAAGCTTGACTGGGGTAAGATTCAGAGAACGTGAGATGTCCCTGGAAGTCTGTGACCTGAGGTTCCCCAGAAGGCCCAGGCCTTTTCTCCAAGCACTTCATGATGACGACCCAAAGCAGACTCAGGGAAATTCTGTGCAATACTTCTAAGCTTCTCCAGGTAACTCTCACATTGACTAAAGCACTTCATTTTGTACTGAAGCCAGGCCAGATTCCCATAGGGCACTATCAGCCATTTGTCACAGTCATTCTTCCGGCACTCCCTGGTGAGCTCTACACTCTTCTGCAGTAAGGTGAGTGCGTCATGAGGAGACCCTAGAAGATACTTCACAAATCCCAAACAGTTGTATGTCTGCGCAAGTCCAGCTTCCAACAAGTGTTTTTATGTAGAGTTTAATATTTTAACAGTATATATTAAGATAGTATTTTAAGTCATAACCGGTCATGCTCGTTTACATGCTAGTGTGGCCGAGCGGTCTATGGTGCTAGATTAAGGCTCCAGTCTCTTCGGGGGCGTGGTTTCGATTCCCACCACTGCCAAGTGAGGCTTTTATACACATCCTTATTTCTGAGAGAAAATAAATTGGACGTGTGTATGTGTGTTCCGCAATAAGCCTGCACTTCACATTTCATTCACATTGACACTTCTGATGTGCATCACTGATTGTACTTAACTTCTCTGTTTCTTTCTTGGAGGACCACTGAGAGTGTTATTTACTTGTTCCACAACTAAGGGTTAGTGTTAGTGAAATGTACACTGTTAAGTGCAAATAATGTGAGACAAAATCAAAGGACAATAAGGACAACTGGTCATTTGGTTTTATTACAGCAACATATCATCTCTCGGTTTTATAGTAAACATGTTACCTGCCTCCAACCTTTCAATACCCCCTGTTTGTGTGTGTGGGTGGGTGGCTTTACCTGAGAGTTTTAATGAAAATCTGTATAAAATCCATTATACTCCTTCACTTTTCCTCTCTCCACATATTGTATTTTAACCAATTAATCTGAACTAGGAAAGGTTTGATCATTTAAGATCTTAAAAAAAAAAAAACAATGATTTTATATATATATAATTAAAAAATCTTTATGTTCACTTCATTACTGGAGAACAGCCTAAATTTATATCCATCATAATGAAAAGAAATATACTTATGATTAAATATCATACTGAACTAATGATCTTAAATTCAAACCATTACTAAGATTAATCTTAGTGTCTTATCAACAGTACATATATTATTACAGATACTACACTGTTACCATTAAATATCATGAATGTGTAAATAATTGGCTGTGTATCATACTGCATATTGGTAATATTACTGTAATGAAAGCCTAAGTTCACAAAGATCTGTGAGGTAATCCTCGTTGTCTGTAAAGCTCAGTGCTTGTTCAAAGCACTCTATGGCTTGTTGTTTTTCTCCTTTTTCCTTATGAATGATTCCAAGTATTCCGAAGGCCTCTCCATCGCTTGGGTTCTTCTCAATTCTTCTCTCTGCAATCTTTTGCAGACTTTTAGCACTTTTCCTCCCATTATATGCATTTGGATTTATCTTCAGACATTCAGTGTAGTGTTTAATGGCAGCAGGCTCACATTTCATACTGTACTGCTGGAATTCTGCATAACAGCGATGAACAGACTCTATGTGCTCATTTTTTTCTCTAGCTACCTGAAATGAATTCTGGAACATTTCTTCTGCTTTCAGCATATCCTGCTTCGCCCCATACTGGAGGGCCAGTTCATTCATAGCCATGATGAAACTGGTCTTCAGTTCAGTTGCCATCTCCAAATGGTAGATACACTGCTCTCGAGCTCGCTTAATTTCAGCACCTTTTGTGTGGTGGCTTCGTGCTTGCTTCAGATTCAGGATCCTTTTCCTATAGCAGAGTCCCAGCTGATGGTGTATAAAGGCTGCATTGGACACTTTCTCTAATGCTCTCTTTAGATGGGCAATGGACCTGTCCACAGATCCTTCATTCCGGAAATACTTCCCAACATATCGCATCACATGGGGGTGTTCTGGAGACCTCTCTAAGGCTTGCTCCACCAAGCTCTCTGCCTCACTATACTTCTTGTGAGCTGCCAATCTCAGACCAAGCAGAACTTTAAGAACATCATCATCTGGGTTAGTGGCTAGTGGCCCGTCTAAGTTGATCAATTACCACTGGATCTTCAAGCATATCATCTGCCCCGATACAGAGCAATGGCAAAAGCCAGTATTCCATTCACCCTCCTCTGGGTCCAGCCCGGGGCCTTCCTGAAGCACTCTTTAGCCCTTTCATAATATTTCCGAGAAAACTTGGAGGAAGGTCCATCCTTTTTCTCCAAGCACCTCGGCATATGGGACAGATGGATATTTCTCTTTAATTTCTCGCTCAGTTTATTCAGATAGCTTGCACACTCTGCAAGATTACCCATATGATAGTATAACCATGCAAGGTCTCCATAGGCAACAACAAGCAGCTTGTCACAGTCATTTCCATGAGACTTGGTGAGCTCTACAGATCTCTCCAAGTTGCTGAGAGCCTCAGTATTGGAGCCTAGTAGAAACTTCACATATCCCACACAGCTGTGTGTCGCGCAAAACTCCTGCCTCCCTTCCAAGATCCAGGTTAAGCTGTTCTTCGAGTCTGTTCAGAAGATCGGGTGAGATCTATATCATTTTTATTCAGAGCCCAAGTAAAATGGGATTCCAGCTGAATAAGTCTGGTTTTTTAAAATTGTGTCCTGTGTTGAACTAGTAGAGAAAGAAATAACTGAGTCAGAAGCATGAATGAAATGGATTACAAGTAAAACAATAGATAGATATTCTCAGAAAATAGTGTATTGAAACTTTGATATAGAGAAAAATTAAAGTTAAAAGTTAACACATTTAAAAACATAAAAACTAGGTAATATTACAAAAGTGGTACTTAAGGTCAAATTATATAACATTATTTTATAACCTTATTTCACATTATGTAATAGATACAGACTAAAATTACAAAAAATAAAATAATAAATCACCCTTATGAACCAACTTCACGCAGGTCCCTGAAGTTAGGGTTAGTCCCTTTTTTTAAAAGTGTGTAGGCAGAATGATAGCACTTACCTCATCATGGTCAATCTCTGTGTATATCACACTGTGAAAACAGATCGGAGACACTGCGGTGACACGGATATGAGCTGTTAACTTCCCCACCCATAGGTTCAGGAATGGAAAAACGAAACTCTTTGCTTTTCAAATGCAGCCTCAATTGGATGACATCATCAGCAAATAAGAATCTAATAACATAGGGAGAAATTAGAAAGTAATAATAAATAAGAAAATAAAAATGCAATAACAAATAAGGAGAAATAAGAATGCAGTAATAAATAAGGAGAAATAAGAATGCAATAATAGCTTAATAAAAGAAAATAAGAATGTAATCGCCTGGATTGAAATAGTAAATGAAGTAACTGAGCCTTAAATATCAAGTCAGACTCAAAAAAACATGACTAAGAAAACAGCATCGGAATTGATATTTCCCTTCAGAAGCAGCCTTCATTAAGCTTTCGTTTTCTCCTCCTGATTTCCATCCGCTTTACAAAAGAAAACTCGACTCTCAAACAAATAGGGTGAAGTCAGCTAAAATGGGCCATCATGTAAAATGGGCCAGATAAGCTTGAGCCATAGCATTTAAGGCTTTTACAGCCAATCACAATAGCTGATCTTACATTGTTGATTCAACACTAGTTAACAAATAACAGTAGTTTTGATTGTCTAAGGTTTCTAAAGTGGGCGTGGCAGAGTGTTATATTAAACATGTCTGAGAAATTGTGTGGTAAGTGAGCATGGCATGGTAAATTTCATTCATCACTAATAAGGGTGATAAAGCAATTATAAGTAAGCTTACCAATGAAGCAGTGAACAATTTTTATGAACAATGTTTTTGACAGGCTTTTTCAAATAAAACGTATTAAAAAGAAACTTTGATTTTTGCGAGGAAAAAAAGGCATTTTCAGTAGTGGCCCATTTTAGCTTCACCAGCTAGCTAAAATGGGCCCTGACAATCTAAAATGGCCTCGCACACACACACACAGCTGCAGACCAAACACACACACACACACACACACACACTTACACAGAAATTACACAGAAATGAGGGTGAAAGTAGGTTCATAGACTTAGGAATATATCCAAACAAAATCTTTTGAAATATTTTGCATTGCAGACAGTATGGCAGGAGGACAGGCAAAAGAAAGGAAAAAGAGAGAGAAGAAGAGAGAAAGAAGGTAAAGGGAAGATGTCAATACAACCAGTAGAGGGAAGGACCGAATGAGGGGGTGCCATTAATGAATACCAGGAGATAGTTGACAGACTAAATGTTCGCTTTTAGCAAGGCCTTGGAACATTCCAAAGACCACTTTGCATAGGCACATTAATGGCAAAGTTGCTGGCTCTGGCTATGCATCTGGGAGGAAGTAGTACCTGTCAGAGGAATCTCAGAAAGAACTGGCCAGTCTTATCAAGCTCCTCTCCAAAAGAAGCTTTCCCCTTACCAAAAGAGATGTCCAGGGAATTGCATTCAATTATGTAAAGGCCAATAATATCAAAGGCTTCTCTGAAGTAAAAGGCACTGCTGGGTATTACTGGTTTAGAATCTTTTTTTAAACGGAATCCAGACCACAGCATCAGGACACCAGAGGCCCTTTCAGCAGCAGGAGCAGCAGGGCTGAACCCTGGTTTGGTAGGAAAGTGGTTTCGACAGTATGAAGACCTGCTGGAGGAACTTGCAATCGGAATTGCGATGTATTTGTCCTGCAAGACCAGTTTTGCTCTACCCGTGTGGTTGGGGAGGTGGGAAAGCCCTGTGTAGAGGTAACTGCTGGGGAGAAAGAAGAGATCATGACAGTCCTTGCAGCATTCAATGCAGCTGGAACATTTAGCTGTTGTCAGTTCAACTCATGGTACAAGGAAAGCTGGGAGAGGACACTGCCGTCTGTGATGAAGACAGTTACATCTGCAAAGACTGCATTTGAAAGGAATGCAGGAAAAGATGTAACTGGCCTGACTAGGTTAATGTATTTTGTGGGGTTTTTTGGTCAAAGATGTTCTAATCTTTAATAAAATCTTTGACAAATATTTTACACAAGCATACACACACAAACACAAAAGACACTAATACACAGAAACACACACCAATACAACATGATAAGTGTCTTTTTAAGTGCATTTTTCAATTAAAAATTTGTTAAAAGAAATATATTAATGGTGTTGTTGCTATGGTACACTGAACACAATAGTGTCAATTTACTGTTAAAATTAAAATGATATCACTAGAAATTACTTGTCTTGTTCCTTTTTAAATTGCCCCATTTTAACTTAACAGCTGGCCCAATTAACCTGAACGTTGTGTGTGATTCAAGTGGGGTACCTGCCGATACTCTTAACTCCTCATAATTTTAAAACAATGATACTTTTTCACACTTTTTAAAAGAAAAAAATATAGTTAAAGAGCATGCTAATTGGGGGGGAGGGGCAACCTAAAAAAAAAAAAAAAAAAAAAATAAAAAAAAAAAAAAAAAAAAAATAAAAAAAAAATATATATATATATATATATATATATATATATATATATATATATATAACGTGACTTTTCCTCCAGCTTTATTTTCTCAGCAACTTCCACTTCCGGCGATAAAACAAAATTATTTTTGTTAAATGACTGAGATATAAGTGTGTCATTAAAAAACAAGCTCAATATATTTTTCACGTATTATTCATAAAATACATCAGTAATACCCCCTCGTGGTTTTTGTTACGCTTTTTACGTGTCTTGATAAAGATGGTTGCAAACGAGTGGCTAAATGGGACTACAGAGGTCATCACAACTCATCTACTAGATCCTCTGCAAACTATTACAACTCAAACTTTCCAACTTGTAGATTTATCAATTTTTAGTATTGTCCAATTGTACTGTTCCAACTATAGCTTTTTTATTTCTGTATTTAGGCTTCAAACTACATAAAAAGTTTATTGTGAAGATTATCTTGAAAAATCAACGTGTAAACTAAATAAATAAATACATTTTGTTTGTCACAGAGATTATTGTCTGCAATAATCCATAATCAGATAGAAAATTCCTATTGGCTTTTTGTTGGGGAATCAGGGTGATGTTGACTTGACTTCCAGGCTGGCCTACAAAATTCCTGTAGCACTCAATTTCAAGTTAATGGATACCGTGATGGACCTGTTGATGTAATTTCAGGTTTTGCTTTCTGCTTTGACATGTGCAGTCACAGGATCTTTTCTTTTCACTTGGTTTATTTAAAAAAAAAAGTTTCAAACAGACAGACAAATTAAACTGTTTTTGACTGTTGGCACAGTGTGTGCTGTATGTACTGAGTGGTTGCCAGATAAAAACCCGTGCCCTGTGTGCGAGGAGGTTGCATGTTCTCCCCGTGCTTCGGGGTTTTGTTCCAGGTATACCCCCACACACACACACACACACATGGGTGTATGAGTGATTGTGCCCTGCAATGGGTTGGCACTCTGTCCAGGGTGTCCCCCACCGTGTGCCCTGAAATCCCTGGGATAGGCTCCAGGTTCCCCCCCTGCAGGAAAAGCAGTAAGGAAAATGGATAGATGAATGAAGGTGAGGGTCCCATGGGCTCGATGGCTGCTTGTAGTGCTGGTAGTTTGTCAGGGTTCAATAGGTTGTCAGCTGTGGGAAAAAAAAAAATAACGCGGGACAACAACTTTTGGGTCAGTGGGCAGCCCACAATCCTACTAGTCAAGTGATGTCTTAATAGCGTTGAAAACAGTGTTACTATGAAGGCAGACTTTAAAAATAAATGTATCAATAGTAATATATATTAACTATTAAGAAATATTAAAGTAAATAAAATATATACATCCAAATGGAACCAAAAAGTAACATTCCACAAAACAAATAAAAATAGAGGCATTCAAAATTAATAAAAAAGAGACACTTCAAATAACACAGCAAACTGTGCCAGTTTTTCTTTTGCCTCTAGAGGCCACTCTCATACTGTAGCAGGCCCTTCTCCACCACTCCCACAACAGACAACCTGGAAAAACTGGATTTTGAAATTGCTTATTGGTGCTAATTAATCCCCAAAAGCCATCAATCAGTCGACTTATCGATCTGATTAATACTCTCTTACGTACATGTGGTCAGATTGTTTTTTTGTTTTTGCTCTGTATCAACAGCCACGGCAGAGGTGAAGGAGATCTTCACCAAGGCATGGTGTGGAGAGTACAGACTCCTTAAGGTGATCATTAAAAACGGTAGGTTTGAAGGCTGGCCCTAAGCTCTGTGGTTTGGTTTGTGACTATTAGAATCCATATAAGGTGAAGAGAGATCTCTGTGCTGAGCCTAGAGTTCTACTGTGTTCTTCAGAACAGCTTGTGTTTTTGAGGGACCATGTCTGAGTGCAAAAATGGGAGCTGGATTTACATCCTGCCTTTCGTGGATGATGACATGACTTCGTGCATCCTCTACAGGCTGGACAGCACCAATAATCAGGGCTATGGTGGATCTTCCTAACATGGTACCCGGATCATTCTGCCATGAGTATAACATAGTGTAAATATAGTGTCCCCAGGAAAATACAGGACAAGATTTTAAATGTTTAGTTAAACTTTACAAGCTGAAACACAGATTTTTTTAATGGAGTCCTCTCTGAGAAAAAACGGTTATGGTACACTTAGCAGTACATAAGACACTGTTTTTGTTCCCTAAGGTACAGGTTAAATGTGTCCTCAAGGACTCACTATTGTAAACCAGGGCAAAATAGCTGCCTTTATATTCTTTTATATGTTTTTTTTTTTTTTTTTACCCCCTGTACATCCAAAACCTGTGCCATAAAAGAGTTGTAGCTTGGCTTTTAAAATAATTTATTTACACTGATAATTTGTATTGTTTTTTCTTTCGGGTACGGCAAATCTTTTCTTTAACATGATTGTCTTGCTTTTTACAGGGTGTGATGGTTGGTATGGGACAGAAGAACAGCTACATTGGTGACGAGTCTCAGAGCAAAAGAGGAATCCTGACCCTGAAGTACCCCATTGGGCACGGTATTGTCACCAACTGGGATGACATGGGAAGATCTGGCGTCATACCTTCTACAACGTTCTGCTTACTGAGCTCCCCTGAACCCCAAAGCCAACAGAGAAAAGATGACCCAGGTTGGTTTAACATTTGAACAACGTGAATCTGCCTTTCGGTTGACATTTTTAAACCTATTACTCTTCTCTTTAAGTTCATCCAATTCATTCACTTTCTCCAGGCTTCATCTCCTCTGAACTCCTGAGTTTCTCATCTGTTGAAACCAGAAGGTTATTTCTTTCCCTGCCTGGTCTTTTCGGCACTTTGTTTTGGTGTGCAGTCTTTGTTTACATACACTTCTCTGCGCCCCATTTCTGACTTGTCTTTAATCTAACTACCTGCATGGCCTGTAGCGACAACCTAATAGAACAAAACGAGGGATTAAACCTTTATTTTCTCATTTCAGATTATGTTCGAGACCTTCAACACGCCGCCATGTATATGTTGCCATCCATGCCGTGCTGTCCCCGTATGCCTCCGGTCGTACCACGGGTATTGTGATGAACTCTGGTGATGGTGTGACCCACACTGTTCCTATCTACGAGGGTTATGGCCTTTCCCATGCCATCCTCAGTCTGGACCTGGCTGACCTTTACCTGACTGACTACCTCATGAAGCACCAAGAGGCTATGGCTTCACTACCACAGCCGAGAGAAATTGTTCGTGACATCAAGGAGAAGCTCTGCTACATTGCCCTTGACTCTTCCTCCTCTTTGGAGAAGAGCTACAATCTGCCTGATGGACAGGTCGTCATCACTGGAAACAGAGGTTCGGGTGCCCGAGGCTCTCTTCCAGTCATCTGTCCTGGGTAAGAAGTTAACAAGTGCTGTCTTTAGTGCACTTGTACTGTTTAGGTGTCATGGAAATAAAAAAAAAAAGTTTATTACAGAAAGGGTGAATACAGGATAGAAGAATCTATGTACCGATAAGGAACAATTTGAGGGCAGTTGAAACAGGCTTTGTTTCGAGGTCGATCCCTTAACAGAAAAACGTGTTTGTGTCTCTGAAAGCAGATAAACATTCTGTACTAATCTAAATGACATGACATTACCTTCTTTGACGTTATCCTCTCATGAACATGAGCATGAACAGAACAAGAAAAACAAAACTATTACATAGTAAAATTACTAATTTCCGCCACAAGTGCTTCTGGAGACCTTGCCTAATACTGTCTTGATCTTCAGGTATGGGTCCTGTGGAATCCACGAGACCACCTTCAACTCCACTGTGAAGTGCGGCGTGAATATCCGTAAGGATCTGGTATGCCAACACTGTACAGTCCAGTGGTACCACGATGTACCCTGGCATTCCAGACAGGATGCAGAATGAAATCACATCCCTGGCCCCTAGCACAACGAAAATTAAGATGAGCTTGGTTTTATAAATCACGGGTGGCTAATGAATGAAAAGGCAGGTGAATGCTTTAATGTGAGACTAATGCTCGTCTTGTCTTTGCAGATCATTGCGCATCTGATTGCATCATCTTCCATTGCATCATCTTCCAGCATATGTGGATCAGCAAGCAGGAGTATGTTGAATCTGGACCCTCCATCGTCCACCGCAAATGCTTCTAAACAGATTATTACCACTTCATGCCGACTCAATCTGCGCAGAATAAAACCTGAAACAACAACATTGGCATGGCTTTTGTTATTTTGGCCGCTTGACTCAGGATCTAAAAACTGGAATGGTGAAGGTGACTGCAACATTTTTTGGAAAATAAGCATCGCGAAGTTCTACAATGCACATGAGGGCTCAAAGTACTTTTGTTTTCTGTTTAGTTTTTGGTTCCTTTTTAGTCATTTCAAATGTTCATTAAATGCATTGTTCAGAAACTTATTTGCCTCTATGAAGGCTGCTCAGTGATTGGGAGCATACTTAAAAAGACAGGGTGGGAAAAGATTCTGTGGTGTGTGGCGTGTGTGTGTGTTCATATATGAATGAATGTATTTTGGACTTGCTGTTAAGTGGCAAGAAGTGGAGGTGGGTGTAGCTTCCATGGCTCAGGAAAAGAAGAGAAAGAAGACAGCCGAGGTGCATCCTCCAGATGGTGGCTGGGGCTGGATGATCGTGGCCGGTTGTTTCATGGTCACTGTCTGCACTCGTACAGTAACAAGGTAAAAACCAGATTGGATCACATCATTATGGCTTGTGTTGTAATATTGTGCCATTTTATATACACCACCACAGCATTGTCTCTAAAGTCTCTAATCCTTTTTACCATTGACTTTGAAACTGTGTAAACAAACACAGTATATGAATATTTCTGATTCATTCCGGCTGACTGTTTCTTATGTATTTATCCTGTGCTCAAACTTAGACATATGAGCAGCAGATACCATGCAGAACTATGTTTAGTTCGCTCTACAGTGAGAATTCTTGAAAATAAACTGAGCACAGCAAGTATGTGGGTTTTCTGTCATGGCCAGTTCAGGTTACATTTGCGACATGGGTAAACAACTTGGCAAGCTGTCAAAAAAAAGGGGCCACAGCAGTCATACTGGTTTTACAGGTAATAGTTCACTGTACACTGTAATGTACATTAA
Organism: Ameiurus melas; assembly: GCA_012411365.1. Taxonomy (NCBI): domain Eukaryota; kingdom Metazoa; phylum Chordata; class Actinopteri; order Siluriformes; family Ictaluridae; genus Ameiurus; species Ameiurus melas. The sequence continues at coordinate 45,228 of JAAGNN010000048.1, read as the reverse complement.
TTTACCTGGGATTAAGTGTGATTTTAACTGTTTGGTTTTTGTTTGAGTAAAGTCAGATATAGTGTAATGTGAACACTTGTTTGGTGCCCTATATTGAGAACTGTAGTATTTTAAAGAGTGTGTTATCTATGCCATGTCTCCTGTCTGTGATACTTTGTGAAAAAATTAATGAAGGGGAAATATATATTGTAGTTCATTAGGTGTTCCGCAGTTGTGAAAGTGCCCGATGGCTGATGTACCGTGGCTGGAATGTGCTGTTCTCTGCCATTTTACATCTTGCAAAATAGGCCTATGATGTCCCTGCTTTACTGGTTAAAAAAGGTGTGGTTGAGGAAAAAACTGCTTTTTCCATTGTAGTGTAAAGCAGATAGTATGTCTTTCATGGTATATCTCACCATTATACACAGAGAAACTGATCCCTTAAGGTATCTGTTTAATTTTTAATAAAATAAATATTTTAATAATAAAATAAAAAATATATCAGTATGCAAAGTTTTGTTGAATTTTTTTTGAAAATGAATAAATAAATGATAACAAGAACTGTCTTGGCCTCTCACCCTATACAGAGATACCAGAGATACGTGGTAATAAACAACTTAGTCCATATCAAAAGTCTCCTTTAGGGTGAAAGAGCAACTGACAATTTAATGTTTTCTAAATGTTTATCCAGCTTTGATGAGTGTGGTATAGAACCTGAAGAAACACTTGGCCCTAAGCTGGCTCTAACAAGCCTGAACAGTAGATTGAAAGACACCTCTCCCTCCGATGGCCCCTCGCTGGCGTGCATTGCATGTGTGTTGTTTGGCCAATGATTAAGTATGTGAGAGTCATTGGCTGTCATATTCACTCTCAGTGATTAGACCCTGGTCTCTTGCTTGGTGCTTTCACCGTGTTTGTTCAGGTGCAGGCAGGCTGTGATGAGGCTTGTGCCTCATTAGCCCTTTCCCAGCTCTCAACTCAAAAAGCCCCCCAGGACTCAAAAGCCGCGCTTCTTACTGTCCAGGTAAGCAGCAGTAGTTGCAGTGTCTCCTCTCATTTGATAGAAGGTGATTCTTAGTAATTACTGAATGGGATGTTTCAAGGGGGAATATGGCAGTCATCATTGAGTATCACATGCTTTTGACTTTTATTGCTTATATTAGACTTGTAATGACTTTTTTATGCTTTCTAGATGCATCTCCATCTTTTTGTTGAATTTCAAATGCACTTTGCACATGATTACTCTGGGACTACATGGATCCACTCGTTAGTAGACTGCACCACCATGCTGTGTGGTACGTGATATTTGTTTGGATTTTAATTACTGCACTATAGCACTATAGTCTTTTCAAATGAATATGAGCAATCTGGCCCTTTATGTAGCAATGGTAAAATGTCATTTTTCAGAGGCTCAACCCCTCTCTTTCTTAAAAGCAAGCCTATTTGTTTTTGTTCTGCTCAATAATGTCTGCTGTCACAACACCTAGAATTTGTGTAAGAAATTGAATGCTTCAAAAAATAATATAAAAAAAGTGAACAGTCCTAATCAAAGCTGTTGACTTATTGATGTAAAGTCTTTCTTTGCTGCCATTAGCTGACGTGGTAATTTTCTTATCAGCAAACTGATAGCATAGCATAAAGTCTGGTTACCCTCAAAAGTGAAAATTGCCTTTAAATATTTCATTTTCAATCCACTGTGGCACAATGGCTAAGTGAAATCTGAGGAAAGCATGACATTCACTATGTGAAGAAATCACACTTAGCTTATCAAGGTTTTAGACTTCTTTGGGCAGGCTGGGTGTTTTTTACCACAGCAAAGCCAAAGCAAGATAAAAAGTAAACAAACAATAAAAATATCTTCATTATTTTGGTGAAATATATTTACGCCGCAAAGTCATGGTGTCAATGCATTTTATAGACAGTAAAACGCAATTCTGATCAAAACCTGATTTTTCATCATTTTGACTGTTTCCCAGAATTCATCTGCAGAAGTAGTTTTACCACATTATTTTACACAGTTGAGGCCCCAAGTTTACATACACCTAGGCTAAAGATATTCAGTCTCACGTTTTCACAACTCCACACATTTCATGTTATCATTCATTTTATTTAGCGAGTCAATTACATTTGGACCTGGGCATCTACATTAGAAATAACAAATGAGACAATCAATTAGAGACAGGTTGTTGTTTTTTAGTTCAATTTGCTTAATCACAATTCCAGTGGGTCAGAAGATTACACATACCAAGTTGACTATCTCTTTATGAACTTGGAGGCATCAGGTAACGAGAATGTACATCCACCATTAGAAGTGTCCTACAACGCCATGATCTGAAAGGTTGCTTTGCAACTCAAAGACCAGCATTAAAAGCCAGAGTGAATTTTACAGGTTATCACCAGCTTTTTGGTGGTGTTCTTTGGTCAGATAATACAAAAATTTAACCAATTGTCTATGAAGATCAATGCTATGTATGGAGGAAAACTGGTGAAACGTGGTGCACATGGTGAAGCATTATGGTTTGGGGGTGTTTTGCTGGAAAGGGGACTGGTGCACCTAAGAAAGTTAATGGCATAAAGAGGGAAAGGAGGAATATCTAGTAATACTGAAGTAACACCTCAAGACATCAGCCAGAAAGATAAAACTCAGTCACAACTGGGTCTTCCAGCAAGACGGTGATCCTAAGTAAAGTTATAACAAAATAGCTTAATGACAACAAATTGAAAGTATTGGACAGTAGTGGTCATCACCTTTATCAAAGTCCTGACTTAAATCTCACACAAAATGTGACCAAACTGAACAAAACATGTTTGTGCAAGAAGGCCCACAATCCTGACTAAGTTACACCAGTTCTGTCAGACAGAATGGGCAAACATATTGTGTGAAGCTTGTGGAGGGCTACCCCCAAGGTTTTGATTCAAGTTTAAGCAATTAAAAACGAAAACGGGGTTACGCATGTAACCCTGTTCCCCCAGAAGAGGAACGAGGCGTTGCATTTAGCAGTATGGGACCGCCTCGCTGGCGTGACCGCTATCTGAAGCTTGTGTAAAATCATGCCTCTACTTATAGGCCTGCCATGATCAGGTGACGTGGCAATTAAGCGCGTCGCATGATATATATATGGCACCTGTGAACCACACCGCCAGCCTCTATTATCTGAAGCGAAGACGCAATTCACAGGCCAGCCCCGGTATGGACAGCGCTATGCCGCGCGTCGTTCCCTTCTCCAGGAACAGGGTTAACGTCGGTAACCCGACGTTCCCTTTCAAAGGGAACTCGTTGCATGTTTAGCAGTATGGGAACGGGAATACCCACTCCGTCATACACAGTGCGCGCCTGTTCAAAATACCCAAACCCAAGGGTCAGTGCAGGACACCGAACCTGGGAAGGGATGAATATCCAGGCTGTCATAACAGAATACACGTGTGAGGCATAGACCACCCCGACACACATCCTGCAAGGAACCCCTTTGGACAAAGCCTTCGACAATCCCAGTAGAGATGCACTGCTTTGACACAGCATCACTTTTCCTCGCCGCCAAAGCAGACTAGTAGCTGCTCTGACTTATGCCACTGGCCAGCGGTGGACGTAGTACAGAGCGCTTACTGGACACAGCAGGTGCATCCTCTCTTGTTCTGGTCAGAGGACAGAGGAGGGGAGAAAGCCTGCAACACCACAGGGTGGGCAGCCAATCAACAGGGCGTGGCTGGCCGAAATGGCGCCAGATAACCCTGATTGTAGAAGGAGCCCAGCCCGCTGAGAAACGTTCTGTAAGAACTCCAGGACTGTAGCAGTGCGCAGTTCACTGGGTCTAGGTGGCGTCCCTCATGCCACAAGACAAAAGCTGACACCTGAGTGCATTTGATTTCCTTCTGGATGGAATCCACTCCAGGGGCTCGAATGGGGCAGCCGACAGACCTTCCAGGACCATAGAAGGTCCCAGGAAGGTATGCATGGCCTGCAGATGGGCCGCAGCCGTCTGACGCGCCACGCATGAACCTCAAAGGTAGAGGATGTTGCCCCACAGAGGCTCCATCAACAGGGTCATGGCTGGCCGAAACGGTGGCCAAGTACCCTGATAGAAGACGGAGTCTAGCCCGCTGAAAACGTTTTGTAAGAACTCCAGGACTGTAGCAATTGCGCAGTTCACTGGGTCTAGGTGACGTCCCTCATGCCAACAAGACAAAAAGCTGACACTTGAGTGCATATGCTTTCCTTGTGGATGGTGCTCTAGCTTTTAACATGGTTTCAACAATCTCAGTTGTGAGACCCCAATCTATGAGCTGGTGCCCCTCAGGGACCAGACCCACAGTTGCCGGGTTCTGGCCGAAGCGTGATAAATCAGCCCTTTCGGCCTGAGACAGTAGATCCGCTCTAGGAGCTTTCGATTGGGGCAGCCGACAGACCTTCCAAGGCCATAGAAGGTCCGGGGAAGGTATCACGCGGCCTGCAGATGGGCCTCAGCCATCTGAGACAACGCATGAACCTCGAAGTTAGAGGACGTTGCCCCACAGAGGCTCCCTCAACTGGGCATGGCTGGCCGAAATGGCGGCCACATAACCCTGATTGTAGGAAGAGCTCACCTCGCTGAGAAATGTTGTGTAGGAGCCCCAGGACTGTAGCTATTGCGCAGTTACTGGGTCCACAGTGAATCCCTGCGGACGGGAATCTCCCAGGGTGCCATCTCGCAGAGATATTATCTCTCAGAACCATGTTCGAGCTGCCAAAAAGGTGCTATTAGCAGGCTATCTTGGTGAACTCGCTAGAGCTAGTGGGAGCAGTGATGGGGGCAGCATACAGATGTGACCTCAGCCACATGTGTGGATTCCACCCTAGGCTCCCAAGATACAGCTTTATCCAGCTCAGTGTTGATAGGATTGACACTACGCCTGTTGGGGATGAAACGCCCTCATCGTAGGTGAATCCTATAACCCCTAGAAAAGTTGTCCACTGCACTGGAGAAAACCAACTTTTCTGAGATTCCAACCTTAGCCCCCAGTTCTTCACGTGGGCGAGAACAACATCTCAATGTTGAACTGGCAGCCCGCCCTGGATCGTGCTAGAATTAACCAGTCGTCCAGGTAGCTTGGTACACAGATGCCCTGGAGTCCCAATGGAGCCAGAGTGACATCCATGCACTTTTGGCGAAGGGGATAAAGCTAGCAATAATCCTATGTGCGGAAACATGCACCTTTTAGACCTATCGCCACAAACCAGTTCTCGAACTGGATCTCTGGCACGATACGTTTGAACATCAGCCTCTGAACCTGTATATCCGAAGAGTACGGTTCAGATGATGCAGATCTAAAATTGGCTGCATATTCCCACTTTTTTGCGGAACAGGAAATAAAGGCTGTAAACCTCTCTCCCTGAGGGAACGGGGTACATGTTTCAGGACCCCTTGTCCAAAAGGGAGCTTACTTCTGCGCTAACGTCGGGCTCTGGTCTGTGCTGACTTCTGTGGTGAGCACACCTGTGAACGGGAGGTCGAGCTATAACTGGACCCGGTAACCCTTTTTATGGTAGACAGAACCCATGGAGACCCATTTGGCCGTAGCTTGCACGCTGCCCCGATGGTCTTCTAGTGACGTTAGCTATTCCACATTCTATTGGAGAAGCATCAGATTTCCGTTGCCCTGTGACAGCTTGCTGACCAGGGAACACCGAAAACTGGGGACCACTTTGGCTAGGGAGGCCCTACAGTAGCACTGGGGGCTACCTGCCCTAACAACCTCATGTCCCCGGATACATCCCTCCACAGCCCCTCAGGACCGCTCGTCTCTTGCCTGCTTGGCCCTTATGACCCCTCAGATCAGGCCCAACAGCAGACCACGACTGTGGCCGCCCGGTTCCCCTGGCTGTCTCACGGGGGTTGGCGGGCTGCCATACTGGCCCTTCTGGGTTTCCCCCATACTAGTGCTGGCCCACGCTACTAGTGCTGGCCCAGTCCCATATATATATATATATATATATGCGAGATGCCTTAATGTGCCTTTTCTATCTGGCAAACCTTCTGTTGAAAAGCATTTCATTCTTAGCTAGTGAATAAAATGTTGGAAACAGTAAAGGTGAGTTAGTTTGGTGAGTTAGTTGGTGCATATTGCATCGTTTTTGTTTTTAATATAAAGTGTTTGTTCATATAACTTGAGAGCGTGTTCCATTTTACACCTAGTAGTACTGTACTATAGTAAAAAATAAAATACACATATATATATATATATATATATATATATATATATATATATATATATATATATATATATATTTTTTTTTTTTCTTATAAACAGAATTGTGCAAGACTTCATGATTCTACTTCATGAAGTAGGCAAGACCAGGATTTGTTAACATGATTCAGCTTGGAAAAGAAATGAGTGCCACAAGAGAACAGTGCTGATTTAACTCACTCCAATCTTGGATGATTATTGGAAGCTGCCATGTTGTCACACAATGTTTATATCAAGTACAGTGACATTAAAATAGGTTTTAGTGACCTTTTTATGAGCTAGTTTTACATATCATCTTTATTTTATGAAAGAATAAAAAGTTACAATGTCTTTTACAATAAACCTGTTTCAAACTAAATTATGATTAATCAAAGCTTATCCCAGTGAAATAAATCTTCTGTACTGATCCAATGCTGTTATCTTGAATGAACGTTTATTTCTGTTAAAGTAATAAAGTGTACATGTTTAATACTGCCCATCTGACTGTGTCTGTTAAACAAGAATAATTAGAGTTGCATTTTTGTTGTTGTTGAACTCAGAAATTACACTGTTATAAAGACAGCCTCAGCATACACAGAATATTAAGATATTCAAAAATGTTTGTGAATATTTTTTTAGAATTTTCTCAGCTCTCTACGGCCTAGCATTTCTCTCCTCTTTCCTTACAAAGGTCCTCTGGGCTCTTCCACTCCCAGGGCTTTTAGATGAACGTCTATCATTAATCTTGTTCAGATGTTTAGCACTTTTTCGCCCATTTGTTGTGTCTTCATCTATCTTCAGACATTCCATATAATAAGTGATGGCTTGGGGTAGGTCTCTCCTTCTGTACTGCAGGAACTGTGCATAACTGAGATGCACTTGTTGTAGGCCTTCATTTTTCTCTTCAGCTATCTGAAGCGTTTGCTGAAACATCTCTTCTGCACGATCAAGTTTCCCATCCTTGCTGTACTGAATTGCCAGCTCAGTCATAGCTATAATAAAACCAGGTTTCAGTTCTGTCGCCTTGTCTAAATGATAAATGCACTGACTGCGAAGCCTCTGAATCTCAGCATCAGCATTACGAGAGTTGTGACTTCCTTCATGTTGCAAAGAAGTTGTTTTTTCCTTGTAGCAGAGAGCCAGCTGATGGTGTATGAAAGCAGATGCGGGTGACTTCTCTAAAGCTCTTTTTAGCAGGGTGATGGACCTCTCTACACTGCCATAGGCCCTCAAAAATTTACCCACATATCGAATGACATTAGGGGCATTTGGAGAACACTCCAGAGCTTCTTCCATTAATCTCTCCCCTTCATCATACTCCATGGACTGAGCAAGCTTGACTGCTAGGATAGCTTTAAGCTCATCATTTTCCAAATTTGTGTCTAAGGCCCGCGCAGTTGTTTAACTGAGTCGGTTACACCGGAGCACTTTTGTTTCCCACCGCCAAGCCGAGGCTTTTTATACACATTACACATCCTCATTTCTGAGAGAAAATAAATAAATTTCTGAGAGAAAATAAAAGCCTGCACTTCATATTTCATTCACATTGACATTTCTGATGTGCATCACTGATTGTACTTTCCTCTTTTCTTTTCTTTTTGGAGGACCACTGAGAGTGTTATTTACTGGTTCCACAACTCAGGGTTGTGTTAATCAAGTGTACACTGTGAAGTTTCCCGCTTGACGCTGCTTCCGGCTTGACGCTGCTTCGGGCTTGACACTATTATATTACTTTTCTTATTTCTATACTTTAAAAATATATATATTTACTTGAATTTCACAAATATAAACACAGTAGTTTAGATAAAACTAATCGTAATATTGTGGTGTCGTAAATTCTGGTTTTGTTTGTACAAACAACGACTAGCTTTGCGATTAGCTTTAGCCGCTAGCATCGCGGTTAGCAGTAACCGCTAGCATCACCTACCACTAGCCTACCTTTACGTTTTGCATTTCATATTTTGAATTTATCACTGTTCTGTTTTTAAAACAAAACAAATATGTCCACCGTCTCTCCTGTTCTGAGTGCAGATGACTCGCTCGAGCTTCACATGGTGTTGCTGGAACTGGAGGATGTGGAGAGAGGGATCCGCGGCCTACTTGACCAGCAGGCCCAGCTGCAGGAGCGAACGAACCGCGCTGGAATCATCTTGTGCTTCTGTCCACACACCCAAGGTAAGCACACAGTGTGGTATTTCCACTCCCAGCCCCTCTACGCCGCTGTGTTTCTCTGTGCAGGGATCGTGCAGCCAGGACCTTCCCAGCCACGGTCTCCCGCACACGGCGCCAACACACCTCGGGCCTTGGGTGAACCAGCGGCGGAAGGCTGCAACCCGCGCGGGTCTCTCCACCACCGGTGTTCCAGATTCCAACCGGGAACCGCTTCGCCCTCTCTGCCAGACCAGACCCAACGCTGTGATCGTCGGAGACTCCATCGTGCGGAACGTCCGTGTAGCTTCATCCAAAGGTAAGGTGCACACACACTGTTTTCTGGTGCTCGTGTTCTTGATGTCGCTGTGCAGGTATCCAGGATCCTGAAGGACAGCGCATTGGAGCGGTTGTGCTGCACGCCGGGAACGAACGACACCAGGCTACCGGCAGACGGAGGTTCTGAAGAGGGACTTCACCAGCCTGATCGGACGGTGCGAGGCAGATCACCCACAGCGAGGGATCATCGTCTCTGGACCTCTTCCCACATTCAGACGTGGAGCAGAAAAGTTCAGTAGACTTCTCGCTTTCAATGAATGGTTAGTCTCTTGGTGTAATGAGCAGAATCTAGTGTTTGTTAATAACTGGAATCTGTTTTGGGGAGCGCCCTAGGCTGTTTCGCGTCCTGATGGCCTGCACCCCAGCAGCGTTGGAGCGGAACTGCTGTCCGAGAAACATCTCCAAGGCGCGCCACTTCATGCGAATCTCTACCGTAAGTACATCTTCTGACAATAACAGTCAGTTTAATCAATGTTCATTTAATAGTCAATCACCAGTAATAAATACTATTGAGACTGTGTCTGTTCCCCGAGCTATACACATAAATAGGAAATCTCTAACCTTCGTAACCTAATTAACATAAAATTAAATCATATTGAATGCACAGCCAGCATTTTTGATCTGAAGCTAGGACTATTAAACGTTAGATCTCTTATGTCTAAGGCTCTTATTGTCAAACGACATCATTACTGACCAGGAATGTAATTTAATGTGTTTAACGGAAACTTGGCTTAAACCAAATGAGTACATAGCATTAAATGAAGCCAGTCCTCCTGGATACAGTTATGTACATCAGCCTTGTTCAACTGGTAGAGGTGGAGGTATTGGTCTTATCCATAGTGAAAATCTCGTCGTCACACAAAAATATAGTCATAAGTTTAATTCCTTTGAAATTCTTTATACCAGAGTAAATCCCATAGCCAAAAAAATAAAGTCAATTCCTCTAATTATTATTTACAGACCCCCAGGGCCTTATACTGAATTTCTTAGTGAATTTGCAGACTTTGTATCAAACCTGGTTGTGTCTGTAAATAAAGCATTAATCGTCGGAGATTTTAATGTTCATTTTGATAACCTGGAGGACCCTCTGAGAACAGCGGTCGTGTCCATCTTAGATTCAGTAGGGATTAATCAGAACGTAATCGGGCCTACTCATAGTGGTGGTCACACTCTTGACCTCATACTAACATACGGACTAAGTATAGAAAATATTGAAATTATTCCACAGTCTGAAGTTATCTCAGACCACCATCTTATCTCATTCATAATCCGTATGGATTATAATATCTCCACCTCGCCACCACCACGCGTGAAACGCACATTCACATCAGCTACTGCACTGAGCTTCATAAATAACCTACCAGAGACATCAGTTAGATTTGGATCAGCGCCTGATCCAGTAGATCTCGACCAGGCAACTGAAAGTTTGGAGTCAACACTGCGTTGCACACTAGATAGAGTGGCTCCACTCAAAAGGAAAATAATTAGACAAAAAAATTAGCACCCTGGTATAATGATCTAACGCTATCCTTAAAACAGAAATCTAGACAATTAGAACGTAAATGGCGCCAAACCAAGCTGGAGATATTTCAGACAGCATGGAAGGAGAGCCTACTGCAATATAGGAAATCTCTTGTAGATGCTAAAAGATCTACTTCTCCATCTTAATAGGAGACAACCAAAACAATTCCAGATTCCTCTTCAACACGGTAGCACAACTAACTAGGAATAAAACCACTTCAGAGGAAAAAATTCAATCATTTCATAGCAGTGAGGATTTTGTGAAATTTTTCATTTATAAAATTGAAAATATTAGAGATGAAATACAGGCCATTAAATTACAAACCGGTCAGTAATATAACAAACCCATTAGATGACAATGTGGCAATACCGGATCAATGCTTAGAGTGTTTTGCTCCGCTTATAGAGACCCAACCTAGCTACACTAATCTCATCAGCTAATTCATCAACCTGCATACTAGATCCTATACCCACATGTTTGTTTAAACAGATTTGTCCAGGAGTAATTAAGTCACTTTTTAAATATAGTAAATTCCTCCCTAACCACTGGCTAATGTCCCTAAATCTCTAAAATTAGCAGTTATTAAACCATTGATAAAAAAAACCCTGACCTTGCCCGTCTCATTATCTCAATTATAGACCAATATCGAATCTCCCCTTCATCTCTAAGATTCTAGAAAAGGTAGTAGCAAAGCAGTTATGCTCATACTTAGAAAGGAACAACATTCATGAAATATATCAGTCAGGATTTTAGACCTCATCACAGCACAGAGACAGCACTAGTTAAAGTAGTAAATGACCTTCTTCTGACCTCTGATCAGGGTTGTGTCTCGCTGCTTGTGTTACTAGACCTTAGTGCAGCTTTCGATACCATAGATCACACTATTCTCCTTGATAGATTAGAAAATGTTGTTGGTATTAAGGGAACAGTCCTCTCATGGCTCAGGTCTTATCTGACCGATCGTTATCAATTCGTAGATATAAATGGTGATTTCTCCATGCGTACTGAGGTTACTTTTGGAGTTCCCCAGGGTTCTGTTTTAGGCCCACTGCTTTTTACCTTATATATGTTACCCTAGGACAAATTATTCGTAAACATGGAATTAGCTTCCACTGTTATGCTTATGATACACAGCTGTATGTGTCAGCGAAAGCCAGAGGACAGACAGAAGCTTAGTAAAGTTGAGGATTGTGTAAATGACATTAGACGTTGGATGTTAACTAACTTCCTTTTACTTAATTCTGATAAAACAAAATACTTTTAATAGGCCCACGTGTAGCTAGAAGTAATCTTCCTGACTACACAGTAACTCTGGATGGTCTTTCTGTTTCATCATGTACAGCAGTTAAAGACCTCGGAGTGATTATTGACTCCAGTCTATCATTTGATGCTCATGTATGTAATATTACTAGGATAGCGTTCTTTCATCTCAGAAATATTTCTAAGATAAGAAACATATTGTCACTACATGATGCAGAAATACTGGTTCATGCATTCGTCACCTCTAGATTAGATTACTGTAATGCCTTACTGTCTGGATGTTCCAGTAAGAATATAAATAAACTCCAGTTAGTCCAGAATGCAGCTGCTAGATCCTTACTAGAACTAGAAGATACGACCATATCACCCCGATCTTATCCACACTGCATTGGCTCCGGTAAAAATTTCGCAATAAGTTTAAAATACTTTTATTAACCTATAAAGCACTACACGGTCTTGCACCACAATATCTAAGCGACCTTCTGGTTTTTATATGATCCGCCACGCCTACTCAGATCAAAGATGCAGGCTATTTGATATTACCTAGAATAGTGAAGTCTACAGCAGGGGAAGAGCCTTCGCTTATAGAGCCCCACAGTTATGGAACAGTCTTCCTATTAGTGTTCGGGACTCAGACCCAGTCTCAGTGTTTAAGTCTAGGCTTAAAACATATTTGTTTACTCAAGCTTACCCTGACTAGATTATATCGCACTACTTCACAGTCCTAATCGTTTTTCTCCCTCTCTCTCTCTTTGCCGCCCCACGAATTTATGGAGATATTGGAGATCCAGATCCCTCTGCCTCTGGATGAGCCCAAATCTTCTGCTGGGACTACGGCTGCTCCTAGCGCCATACTTCTCATTTTTCACAGTATCTGTGTTACATTCACATTCTGTGTTACCCAGATGAGGATGGGTTTCCCTTCTGAGTCGGGTTCCTCTCAAGGTTTCTTCCTCAAAAACATCTTAGGGAGTTTTTCCTTGCCACCGTCGCCACTCAGTGGCTTGCTCAGTTGGGATAAATTCCATTTGTTTTCTACCTGTTGGTCTCTGTTTATCTGTTCCTGTTTGTCTCTCTTTAGATGTTTCTGACTGTTCATACCTGTTTTTTATTTCTGTAAAGCTGCTTTGAGACAATGACTATTGTAAAAGCGCTATACAAATAAAATTGAATTGAATTGAAGTGTAAATAATGTGAGACAAAATCGAAGGACAATAAGACAACTGGTCATTTGGTTTTATTACAGCAACATATCATCTCTCGGTTTTCTGGTAAACATGTTACCTGCCTCCAACCTCTCAATCCCCCCGTGTGTGTGTGTGTGTGGGTGGGTGGTTGTGCGCACGCATGATTTACCTGAGAGTTTTAATGAAAATCTGTATAAAATCCATTATACTCCTTCACTTTTCCGCAGGAGAGCCTAAATTTATATCCATCATAATGAAAATAAATGTATTCATGATAAAATATCATACTGAGCTAATGATCTTAAATTCAAATCATTGCTAAGATTAATCTTAGTGTCTTATCAACAGTACATATATTATTACAGATACTACACTGTTACCATTGAATCTCATGAATGTGTAAATAATTGGCTGTGTATCATACTGCATATTGGTAATATTACTGTAATGAAAGCCTAAGTTCACAAAGATCTGTGAGGTAATCCTCGTTGTCTGTAAAGCTCAGCGCTTGTTCAAAGCACTCTATGGCTTGTTGTTTTTCTCCTTTTTTCCTTATGAATGATTCCAAGTATTCCGAAGGCCTCTCCATCGCTTGGGTTGTTCTCAATTCTTCTCTCTGCAATCTTTTGCAGATTTTTAGCACTTTTCTTCCCATAATATGTGTTTGGATTTATCTTCAGACATTCCGTGTAGTGTTTGATGGCTGCAGGCTCACATTTCATACAGCCCTGCTGGAATTCTGCATAACAGTGATGAACAGACTTATGTCCTCGTTTTTTTCTCTAGCTACCTGAAATGAATTCTGGAACATTTCTTCTGCTTTCAGCATATCCCAGTTCGCCCCATACTGGAGGGCCAGTTCATTCATAGCAATGATGAAACTGGTCTTCAGTTCAGTTACCATCTCCAAATGGTAGATACACTGCTCTCGAGCTCGCTTAATTTCAGCACCTTTTGTGTGGTGGCTTCCTGCTTGCTTCAAATTCAGGATCTTTTTCTTATAGGAGAGTCCCAGCTGATGGTGTATAAAGGCTGCATTGGACACTTTCTCTAACGCTCTCTTTAGAAGGGCAATGGACCTGTCCACAGATCCTTCATTCCGAAATACTTCCCAACATATCGCATCACATGGGGGTGTTCTGGAGACCTCTCTAAGGCTTGCTCCACCAAGCTCTCTGCCTCGCTATACTTCTTGTGAGCAGCCAATCTCAGACCAAGCAGAACCTTAAGAACATCATCATCTGGGTTAGTGGCTATGGCCTGTCTAAGTTGATCAATTACCACTGGATCTTTCGAGCATATCATCTGCCCGATACAGAGCAATGGCAAGGCCAGCATTCCATTCACCTTCCTCTGGGTCCAGCTCCAGGGCCTTCCTGAAGCACTCTTTAGCCCTTTCATAATATTTTCCGAAAACTTGAGGAAGGTCCATCCTTTCTCTCCAACCACCTCCGCATATGGGACAGATGGATATTTCTCTTTAATTTCGCTCAGTTTATTCAGGTAGCTTTCACATTCTGCAAAATTACCCATGTGATAGTATAACCATGCAAGGTCTCCATAGGCAACAACAAGCAGCTTGTCACAGTCATTTCCATGAGACTTGGTGAGCTCTACAGATCTTCTTAAGTTGCTGAGAGCCTCAGTATTGGAGCCTAGTAGAAACTTCACATATCCCATACAGCTGTGTGCGGCGCCCAACTCCTGCCTCCCTTCCAAGATCCAGGTTGAGCTGTTCTGGAGCCTGTTCATAAGATCGGTGAGATCTATATCATTTTTATTCAGAGCCCAAGTAAAATGGCATTCCAGCTGAATAAGCCTGGTTTTTGAAATTGTGTCCTGTGTTGAACTGGTAGAACTGGTAAAACTATAGATAGATATTTTCAAAATAGATAGTTAAAATACATTTAACACTTTTAAAAACATATAAAATCTAGGTAATACTACAAAAGTGGTCCAAATTATATACCTTAAATTATTTCATAATGATACTTTAAATTTATGTTATAGATCCAGATTAAAATTACAAAAATGTAATTTAATTGTCCATTAACCAAGAAAAGTTCAATTCTGCTCTTGCTACTAATCTAGTCTATTTTGCTTCCCTAATGTCATGTAAGGTTATATTGCTTCAATTTAATGCTGTTACCACCTTGCCTGTTTCTCAGCAGCTACCTTACTGATAAAATCAGCTAAAGCCACCCTAGGCTGGTTCGCTGGTCTTTGCTGGTTTAAGCTGGATGTAGCTGGTTTAAGCTGGACTCCTAACCCTGGCCAAGTTGGTCAAGAAGGTCTCCCAGCCTGGCAAAGCTGGTGTTCAGATGGTTTTAAATGGTTGGTGGGTCAGCTGGTCTCCCCAGCCTGGCAAAGCTTGTGTTTAGATGTTTTAAATGGTGGGTCAGCTGGTTTCTCAGTCAAGCTGGTGTTCATCTTATCTATTTACTAATTAGATTCTTTTATTAGTTTTATCTACTAATGAGGGTAATTACAAGGGTAGTCAGGCAGGCTGGGTATCATAGCTTAACTACTTATTTCAGTTGTTAATAATCTAAAATATATTGGAAAATTCTACGACAAAATTAGTAAACTGGATGCACAAATAAATTAGAACATAAAATCTGTAGCATGCTGTGAATCAAACCAGATTAAAATATTGTCTGAACAAATATAGTCAGCTTTTTTTTTTTGAAAATTTCAGTATTCAATAGACTTGTACACAAATTACAAGTGAAACAGACATAGTCTTTATATAATAATAAATAACAACATTAGTATCATGTGTAAATGTGAAGAACTTTTAGAACTGACCCTACCAATCTTTTTTTTTCCATTTCTGTTTAATGTGACAAAAAAAAACTGTACAATATATTAAAGATACAACATACATGATGCTTCCAGCTTGTCACGATTCCCCGTACAACAGCGCGGACCTCTTCCGGTTTTCATCTTGCCTCGTCAAGAGTCATAGTTCATGGGGTCACGTGTGTTTGGGAATTGACGGCAGCTGCTAATGGTTGCAGGTTAATGACTGAGAGATCTATATATATCGTGAACCGCGTTCGAGACGCGAGGTTCGATAAAACAGATGAACATTGAGATATTGACATATCTACACATGTACGAAGGGAATGCGATGCCATGCCATGTTTGTGACTATAGTGATGCTCTGTTTCCTGTTATGTTTATGCCTAGCTTTAGCCAAGTTAGCATTAGTATTAGCCATAGCCCAGTGAGCATAGATTAGCTCAGAAGTTTTTGTTTCAAGTGTTATGCTTCGTACTCAGCACTGTAAATAAAAGTCAACCGTTTCACTCGCGACTGCATCCTGCGCCTGCTTCCACACGTCCCGTGACAGATCAACTGCTCAACCATGGATGCAGCAAGCAAACAGAGAGCACGTTGACCCAGGAATCCACGCCAAGTATCCCGGCCTTGGATTCTATGAGTTTTGCACAACGGACTAACAAGGACATGCCTGACCAGGCACGATCGTTTTTCGGGTATCCGGATTATTTTGTGATGGACTGTCAATGTTACTTTGCCAGCCTGTGCTCCGGCGCCAACCGAAAGACAGTTTATTCTGTTTATCATGTCTCGTGTTTTTGGCCCAGTTCGCATACGGGCACAACGTAGCGGCCACGAGACTCTGGGTGCTGGAGGATATTAGGCAGTTTCTTGACTTATTTTGGTGGAGTTCGGAGAACCAGGGCAGAACTACGACCTGGATAAAGTTCTGAGGGAAGCGAATTGGGCGACAAGTGCAGAGCCCCTCTTCCTTGTGCACTAAGCCGGGTGAGACATCGAACGGAGATGGACATGACTCTGTACCACTCATCCAGTGAAACGAAGTCCGGTCATCTCTAAGTCTTCAGTCCAAATCAAGTCTCCAGTCCCAGCCACGTCGAAGCTCAAGTCCCGTCCACGTCCCAGGTCCATGTCCCTGCCACGTTCCATGTCCATGTCCCTGCCACGTCCCAGGTCCAGGTCCCTGCCACGTCCAAGGTCCCTGCCACGTCCCAGGGTCCAGGTCCCCGCCATGTCTCAGGTCCCTGCCATGTCTCAGGTCCATGCCCCTGTCCAAGTCAATCTCCATTCCTGTCCGGAGACATATCTCAAGTCCCTGTCCAGGCCAAACCACAGCCCCAGGTCACAGCCAAGTCCCCACCTGACCTGTCCTTCCACCCCTCTGATGAGAAAAGAGACAGAGCAATCACCGCGGCATCCTGTTAAGCAAAGGTCCTAGCCACAGCCATACCTCCCGGTCCAAGTTCCTAGCCAAGCCATTCCTCAAGCTCCAGGCAACGGTCACTCAGAGTAGCTATGTCAAAGCTACTGAAGAGGACTCATCTGTGGAGTCGCAACTACAAGCAACACAGGTTTTGCTGCAAGAGGAGACACTCCGGGAAACGTAATTCTTAGCATATGGCTTTGTCAACTAGAGGACCTAAACGAAATTCGACTAAGGGAGCTTCTGGAGGAGGAAAAGGTGAGAAGGGAAGACTGGTAGAGAACCAGCTTCACCCCGTTCAGACACAAATGTTAGAATTGGAAAAGAAATTGGAACAAGTGCATGAAATGAGGGCCAAGCTGGAGAATGAGAGGAAACAGAAAGCTCTGGCTGTAGCAGCAAAAGAAGAAGCTGGAGCTTGATCTGTCTGAGCGGTGTAAGCTCAACTCATCCAGGCCATTAAAGCTCGAGATGAAGCACAGGGACAGCTGCAGAGACTACGCAGACTCAGTTAAAGGATCAGTTGTGGGATGTGGATGCACCCGAGCAGCGAAAGATGCTGCAACGGAGCAACCCGAAGAGAGGAACACAAGGTCAAGAGTATGGAGGCAGAAAATGGCGCGTTCCATGAGGTTCTGTCTGCAGCTGATCGCAGTCAACAGCAGGTTCAGCAGGAGAGAAATGAGCTGCATGAGGAAGTGACCAGCTGTAACTCCCAGATATCTGCTTTGAATAATGAGAAGCAGTGGTTGGAAGCTCATATTTCACAGCTGGAGGAGAAACTTGATGAGAAACAGAGCAACAATGAACTCGTTAATGACCAATTGAAGAAGGCAATGCACATGTGGACACGCTTGAGCACCGAGCCAGCAGGTGAGCTCGCAAGACTCAGAGGAGTTAGACTGCTCAGCAGCAGCTGCAGAGACAGAATAAGGATCTGACTGCCAAAATGCAGGAGCTGGAAGGCTCGGTCAAATCGAAGTCCCAAGTCCACGATGTCCAAGTCCAGACCCAGTCCCAAGTCCTCGATGTCCAAGTCCAGACCCAGTCCCAAGTCCACGACTACCAAGTCATGTCACAAGTCTCTGACGTTCCAGCCAAGTCACAAGGGCCTGACATCCAAGCTAAGTCTCAATGACTGGACATCCATGCCATGGCTCAAGCTCAAGCCATGTCTCTTGTCCAAGCCATGTCTCAAGCTCAAGCTCAAGCCATGTCTCTGGCCCAAGCCACGCTCTCAAGCTCAAGCCATGTCTCGCCCAAGCCAACGCCTCAGCTCAAGCCATGTTTCTTGGTCCAAGCCATCTCGTAGGTCAAGCTCATGCCAGTCTTCCAAGCTCAGCCATGTCTCTCGCCCACGCTTATGTCCTCAAGCTCAAGCCATGCTCCTCGCCCAAGCCATGTCCCTCGGCCCAAACCATGTCTCGTCCAAGCCATGTCTCAAGCTCAAGTTCAAGCCATGTCTTTTCGGTCAAGCTTCATGCCCCAGGTCTCAGCAGGCAAGCGAAGTCCTGTCTCGAGCTCCTGACCTCGGCCCAAGCCGGGCTGTTCCGTAAATTCCCGCAACCCTGTTCAGCTGAGGACGCCGCTCAGCAGCCCTGTTCAGCTGGAGGATGCCGCTCAGCCTACATCCAGCTGGAGGACGCCGCTAACCTCCACGCCCAGCTGAGGACGCCACTCAGCCTCCACGTCCAGCTGAGGACCCGCCAGCCTCCACGCCCAGCTGAGGACATTGCACTGCTCCCAAGTGCCGCTGAGGACGTTGCACCGCTCCCAAGCGTCGATGAGAGCGTCGCTCAGCCTGTCTGTCCAGCTGTAGTCCGGTTGCTCTGCCTCCCTGTTCCGCTAGGGACTTTGCTTTGTCTCCTCTGCCCTGGGACACCGTGCGTGTTTCTTCCTGGCGCTGCTTGGGACATTCAGCCTGGGGCCACGGCGAAGGGGGGAGAGGACACTTGGCACGCCAGGCGGAGTGCCTTGGGGGTTCGTCACGCTGTAGCGCATGCGCTGACCTCTTCTGGGTTGACGCCAGGTTTTCGCCTCGGCCAAGAGTCATAGTTCATGGGTCACGTGTGTTTGGGAATTGACGGCAGCTGCTAACGGTTGTGGGTTAATGACTGAGAGATCTATATATATATCGTGAGTCCGGTCTCGAGACGGGCGCGGTTCGACAAACAGATAAACATAGAGATATTGACATATCTACGTATGTACATGAATGCGTATGCCATGCCATGTTTGTGACTATAGTGATGCTCTGTTTCATGTTATGTTTATGCCCTAGTCTTTAGCCAAGTTAGCATTAGTGAGCTATAGCCAAGTGAGCATAGAATAGCTCAGAAGTTTTGTTTCAAGTGTTTTGCTTCGCAAACTCAGCACTGTAAATAAAAGTCACCATTTCACCGCATTGCATCCTGCTCAGACCCTTCCCGACACGCCCCGTGACACAGCTTTTTTAATGTGATTAATTCTTAAATTTTAATTTTGAATTAACTTAAATTCAAACTTGTCTAGCCCCTTAAACTTTTCATTTTATATCTCTTTTTCAACCCTGTAATCCTATACACACAAGTTTATATTTCTTTTGACTACACATTCAGACAATTTTAGAGATACATATATAAAAACTGCTGGACCGACTGAGACTTAACACTCACTACTATTGGGTTTACGTATATCTTAGATATTCCCAAACACATTCCTTTAAAACTATAAACACAAGCACCAAAGCTACAATATCAATTTTGTTGTGTTAAATGTAAGATAAGTAAAAAAATAAATAAATAAATTCTTGTTATTCAAAACCGAAATGTCACATTTATTTTTCCTCAACATCTTTTGTCTGCTTGGCAATGTTACTGGTAACCCCGGATGCCTTGTCCACCCCTGGCAAGTTTGAATTGGGAAGTTTCCAAAGTGGGGAAAAACATGGTTAATTACAGTAGCAGAGATCTGAAAAGTGTGTGTGTGTGTGTGTGTGTGTGTGTGTGTGTGTGTGTGTGTGTGTGTGTGTGCGGTGTTATTGGAGTGGCGTGGTGGAGTGTTGTGGACAGAGAGAAGTAGAGAGAACAGATTGAATGTCCATCCATAGCAGGATGCCAATCCATCGCAGGGCACAATCACATAAACATTCACACACTCATTCATACACTACGGACACTTTAGACATGCCAATCAGTCTACCATGCATGTCTTTGGACTGGCGGAGTTACTGGGGGGACTACCCTGAGGAAAACCCTGCAGCACAGGGGAGATGCAAACTGAACTGAATGTCAGGGAAAGAAAAACGAAGAGCAGCTTACACTACACCATGCAAGATCTGAACTGTGTGACACGCCTCTACCTTCTCTCCCCATCGACATACACTCACTAAACATCTCCCACAACCATACACCTACCCATACCCCTACACAAACCACTCATGCCACCACACTTTCCCTCACCCAAACACTCCACTAACACCCCCACATCCACTCATACACCTCAGACACCTCACTAACACCCCTCACATCCACTCATACACCAGATACTCACTAACACCCCCCACAAACCCACTGATATACCAGACACTCACTAACACCCCCCACATCCACTCATACATCAGACACTCACTAACACCCCCTACACCCACTCCATACACAAGACACTCATTAACACCCCCCACACCCACTCATACACCAGAGACTAACTAACATCCCCACACCACCTCATGTACCACAGACGCCACTAACACCCCCACACCCACTCATATACCAGACACTCACTAACAACCCCACACCCCACCATTTGCACTTCAAAAACAAAAGCAGAGTGTGCCCACAGTGGACCCCAAAGTTTATCTGACTTTTGCAAAGTGAGTGAGAAGATGTACATTAAAAGTCATGACTGTCTCTCTACAAATTTACTGAAATTCTTATGACAAATTCAAGAAGCATGACATCTGCTTTGTTGACCTTCTTATAGGTGATAGATTCCGTAAAAGGAGCTGAAGACAGTTGAGTACTCAGTTGACTGAGATGTTTCAAATACCAAAACCTCAAGCACACCCTCAAGATGTAGTAAACAACAAAGAAACAATGAAGCTCTCCATTCTGATGCCTTCCAATAGGTGAACTCGTCAAGTGGCCTAGGTAAGCTGGTAATGAGATGTGGGAGGCTGGTTTTTTCAGATGTGATTTTCTACAGATTTCTATAAGGTGTCTGGTCTATCAATGTAATAGGGCTGGTCACTACTCTGGAAGTAAAAGCTCTGTGATCTGTCTGGTTACACCAAGAAAGACAGCATGCATATAATCATTTACAAAGCCCGGAAACTCAACACAGTGTAATTAATCTGTCCTTCAATCTAAAACTCTGGGATGAAGACAGGAACCACATCCATAATACCCATTAAACTGAGTGGTGTTCTGTATTGCAGGTTTTGCTTTGGAGTCTACACCGCAACAGATGCCAACATTTTTGGTGATTTAGTTGAACAACATTTTTCTCCACAACACACCTTTAGAAATGAATGACGTTGCTTGTTCTCACAAATGGTTTCAGGTAGACCTGCATAGTTGGTTCTTGTTTTCCAAACCAGAGACCAGTAAGGATTACATGCCTAAATTCAATTATGGCAGTTCATTCAAGGGGTAGCTGTATAGGCCATCTAGAAAATTTTGAAGATTTGTATACAGGGGACCCATCAGAATAAAAATTGTTTGAAAGAATTCCACCAGGTTGTGACAATCTTTCATACATAATTCCATCATAGATGTCTGAAATAATATTGTTGTCACTGTGTGGCCTGTAAAATTCGATAGCTTGAGGTGCTCTTGAATTTCTGGATTTTCCAGAATGTTCTAACTGGTGCAATTGATTGGTGCAATTATTTGAAAAAAATTGATGAAAAAAACTACCATTATTTAAAGAACTGATATACAATTGGTTCATTACAGGATGGACACTGTGTAATGTTCTGGCCAGTAACTATTTTATGTGTTCCAATGTGATATTTGTAGCTTTTTACAGTAAAGATGAAACTCTGCTATTTCTGAGCTGTTTTGAATAAACTTTATTGAACATATGTTTGTACCCCTTGGGACTTCTTTTTTTATTATCGAAAAGGAAATTA
Source organism: Ameiurus melas (assembly GCA_012411365.1). NCBI lineage: Eukaryota > Metazoa > Chordata > Actinopteri > Siluriformes > Ictaluridae > Ameiurus > Ameiurus melas. Next base: position 23,254 of record JAAGNN010000048.1, on the reverse strand, counting down.
ATAAGCTTCAGCAAGTCATCCAGTTGACAGCGCATTCATATACAGGCAATACCACTATTAATACAGTATACAATCTTAAATCTAAGCTTAATCAATGAGTACTATGTCATAAAATGCACATTAGTAAGAATAAAAATGTCAAATAATTTTGGAAGTATATTTCACTCAAATTGTAGGATGACTCACTATTTTACACTTGTACAGAAGGGAAAGGGCAAACCAAAATGCCCCTACTACCAAGGTGCACACAAATTTACATGCAAATCTTTGTTTGTAAAATTCATTGCTGGCAGGA
>JAAGNN010000048.1:0-22939 GCA_012411365.1 Ameiurus melas | reverse complement strand
ACAAACATTTTGAATATCTTAATATTCTGTGTATGCTGATGCTGTCTTTATAACAGTGTAATTTCTGAGTTCAACAACAACAAAAAGGCAACACTAATTGTTCTTGTTTAACAGACACAGTCAGATGGGCAGTATTAAACATGTACACTTTATTACTTTAACAGAAATAAATGTTCATTCAAGATAACAGCATTGGATCAGTACAGAAGATTTATTTCACTGGGATAAGCTTTGATTAATCATAATTTAGTTTGAAACAGGTTTATTGTAAAAGACATTGTAACTCTTTATTCTTCATAAAATAAAGATGATATGTAAAACTAGCTCATAAAAAGGTCACTAAAACCTATTTTAATGTCACTGTACTTGATATAAAACATTGTGTGACAACATGGCAGCTTCCAATAATCATCCAAGATTGGAGTGAGTTAAATCAGCACTGCCCTCTTGTGGCACTCATTTCTTTCCAAGCTGAATCATGTTAACAAATCCTGGTCTTGCCTACTTCATGAAGTAGAATCATGAAGTCTTGCACAATTCTGTTCATAAGAAAATATACTTTTTTTTTTACTACAGTACAGTAATACTAGTGTAAAATGGAACACACACTCAAGTTATATGACACTTTTGAACAAACACTTTATATTAAAAAAAAAAAAAACTATGCAATATGCACCAACTCTAACTCACCTTTACTGTTTCCAACTTTTTATTCACAAGCTAACAATGAAATGCTTTTCAACAGAAAGTTAACCAGTCGGGGTGAATTCTTTTTATTTTATTTTATTTTATTTAATTAATTAATTAATAATAATAGTAATGATAATAATTATTTTATTTATTATTATTTTTTCTCAATGAAATTTTGGGGAAGGGAGGGAGAAAAGGTAAATGAATCACAGGAATATGAAACACATGAAAATGAATTACATGTAAATTAATTACATGAATATGAATCACATGCATGAATATGAATCACATGAAAATGTATCATATGTAATTGAATCACATGCATGAATATGAATCACATGAAAATGAATCATATGTAAATGAATCACATGTAAATTATCCATCCATCCATCTTCAACCGCTTATTCCTGCTTCAGGGTTGCGGGAACCTGGAGCCTATCCCAGGAAGCATCGGGCGCAGCAGGCGGGGGTACACCCTGGACAGGGTGCCAGTCCATCGCAGGGCACAATCACATACACACTCACACCCCCATTCATACACTACGGACAATTTTACCAAGCTGCCAATCAACCTACCATGCATGTCTTTGGACTGGGGAGGAAACCGAGTACCGGAGGAAACCCCGCAACACGGGAGAACATGCAAACTCCCGCACACACATGACTCCGGGCGGAATCGAACCCCTGGAGGTGTGAGGCGAACCGGTAACCACTAAGCCACCGTCGCCGCCCCACATGTAAATTAATCATATGAAAATTAATAAATAAACAAAGGCAAAAAAAAGAAAAGGCACATTAATGGGACTGGAGACTGTGAAAATGTGCTGGTAATGCTACAAGTGTTTTTTTTTCCATCCCGACCAACTACTTAACATGCTCCGTGTACAAAAACAAAGGCTAACATATCATTATTATATATATATATATATATATATAGTTACGGCGGACCAACACCCGACGCGCCGGCGGCGGATTGGCGAACCGGGAGCGAGAGGTTCACCAATACAGCTCCAGAAGGAGGGGATAAAAGGACACCCTTCCGCCCAAGGAGGGGAGGAGATCAACTCGGCTACGTAGGCAGCTAATGATACGAGGTATTTGCCACTGAATCCGCGCAACACGGGTTTACTTAACCGTTCGCGTTCTCTCTCTCTCGCTCTCTCTCTCCGCTCACAGAGGGCTCCGCCCCGGACGAGGACGACGATGACAGACGAGGACAATGGTGACACTGAGAAACCGGCATAGGGAACCGCTTCTTCCCAGCTCTTCCGGGAATCCCGACACGCCCTGGAGGACGCCGCTGCGCCAGCCCCGCTCCCGCCGGGTTTCCCTCATCCAGCCACACGCACACACGCACGTAAACACACACACACACCACCACTGACTGAAGGACAAATAAATCCTGGATTCTCTCTCACTTCTCTCACTACAACCTACCTCCCGTGTGTTTGTGCTACGCCTTCTCCCCCCTGGGCCGATCCCGCTACACTGGTGGAGGATGCAGGCAGTAGCACAGACCCGCCCCTAAACTCCTAACTCATGGAGCATACCTTAAAGCACCTGCTGGAGGCCAGCATCCAGCAACAGACCGTTACTCAGCAACTCGCCGAAAGTCTCCAGGTGGCCACACAAACGCTGGTGGACCTTAAGACCCTGACCCCCGCCGCCACACCCCTCCCGGACCCCAGATGCGAGCTCCGCCGCCTATTACCACCCCTCTCCCCCGACGAAGACCTCGTGGCTTATTTTGAAGCCTTCGAAAATATTGCCCATCGGGAGGGGTGGGACCGGGATGACTGGCCCAGGGCAATTGGTGGGTTACTCATAGGGGAGGCACGCACTGCCTATTACAGCCTCGGACCGGAAGACGCCGCAGATTACCCAATGATGAAAGAGGGGGTCCTGACGTGGTGTGGCTGCACCCCGTACCAGGCGGCAGTAGAGTTCCATAGCTGGGCCTACCAGCCGGCCAACTAAACGCTCTGATCCGACTCACTAAGCGGTGACTCCGGCCGGACCAGTATACAGCCACGGAGGTGGCAGAGAAGGTGGCGATGGACCGGTTCCTGAGGCCGTTACCTCGCCTAGAACGACAGGCCGTAGGGGCACAGGCGCCAGAATCACCCCAGGCGCTCATGTCGGTGCTAGAGCGTACTATGACCACGCCCGGGTTTAGCCAGGGGGACCATCAGCCCTCTGCCCTACCCCTCGGGACCTCAGGGCCCCGGCCTGACCGTCAACGCCCCCCTGGGCCGTGGAGGACCCACCGAAGGTCACCAAGCCGGATGACCCCCGCTGACGAGCCCATGCCCACGGAACCGGAGATTAAGATTAAACACGGAAACCATGGCTAGCTGGGTGCGCGCTCCACCTCCAACAGCCTCCCGAGGGCCCCACCCAGAGGGTGTGGGTAGAAGGAAGACCCGTCACCACCCTACTGGACACCGGGAGCACGGTGATGCTTGCCCGGATCTGGAGTACAGCCGGGACCTGGCCCTTCCATGTGGGCGTGATCCCCACTCTTCCGGTACCCCTGCTCCTAGGAAGAGACTGGCCGGGCTTCCCAACGGGTCCGGCTACCGAGGCAAAGAAGCTGTCGCGACGGACCCAGAGGACCCAACGCCGGGCAGTCTGCCTAGCCCAAGACACCGGAGACGCCGAAACCAAAGGTGAGTCCTCCCTATTGATTAATCCGGTGTCCTCTGTGTTCCAACAGGTGAACCGGGAAGGGAAGTTTGGCCGGGAGCAGAAGGAGGACGACCGCCTGAAACACTGTTGGGCACAAGCGCGCGTGATAGAGGGGGTCACCCAGAACCCCGACCTGAGGCTCCCCACCTCGTACTTCCTCGTGAAAGGGGGCCTCCTCTACCAACGGGTCTGTCGCCGAGGAGAACTGATGGACCTCCTGGTGGTACCGCAGACGAGGACTAACCTAGTAATGCACCTGGCCCATGCCCACCCCCTCGGCGGTCACCTAGGGGCACGTAACACGCTGGAGAAACTGAGGGACCGGTTCGTATGGCCCGGGATGGATGCCGAGGTCCGGGGGTTCTGCCACCAATGCCCTCAGTGCCAGCGCACCGCGCCCAGGAAGCCCCCGCCGGCGCCCCTCATTCCGCTACCCATCATAGGCGTCCCATTCGAGCAGATTGGTATGGACCTGGTGGGCCCCATTCCCAAGTCAGCGGTAGCGACAAGTACATCCTCGTTGTTGTGGACTATGCCACCCGGTACCGGAAGCGATGCCGCGTACGTGAGCCACTTCCCCAACATCGCCAGGGAGCTAATGCTCCTTTTCAGCCGGGTGGGCATCCCAAGGACATCCTGACCGACTAAGGTACGCCTCGTGTCAAAATTAATGACGGATCTGTGTCGGTTGTTGCAGGTAACATCTGAAGACGCGGTCTGCCTACCACCCGCAGACCGACGGGCTCTTAGAGCGTCCAATCAGACACCTCAAACGGATGTTACGGCAGGTGGTAGACGACGCAGGAGGAACTGGGACCGCCTCGTTCCCTATGTACTCTTCGCCGTCCGGTGTGCCCCCAGCGCGTCCACAGGCTTCACCCCGTTTTGAGCTCCTGTTTTGGCGGCGGCCGAGAGGACTGCTGGACGTCACCCGTAAAGCCTGGGAGGAACAGCCCCCTGCATCGCTCAATCATTGAGTACGTGCAGGAGATGCAAGATAGAATTGACCGTGGCGGCCAATAGTGCAGGGAAACATATGCGCACCGCAGGGAGGAACAGCAACGGTGTATAACCGCCCGGCACAGCCCCGAGAGTTCCACCCGGGGATCAGGTCCTTTCCTAGTGCCTAGCAACGCCTGCAAGCTCCTGGCCCGGTGGCAGGGCCCGTAACACGGTCCTTGAGCGACGGGGAGCCATCAACTACCGCCTGCAACAACCCGGTAAGCGTATCGGACGGAAGTTATACCACATCAACCTGTTGAAGAGGTGGTGGAACCAGCTCCGATGGTTTCGGCGCACGCGGGCCGGGACACAGATCCTGACAAGCGTGCCTTGACGACACTTTGGGGAAGACCTCACCCCCGCAAGAGACAGGAACTCAACGAGATGGTGGACCAACGCAGACGTGTTCTCCTCCTCCCGGGATGACCCAGGTGGTTCACCACGCGATCAAGACACCCCCTGGCATGGTAGTTAGACAGAGGCCCTACCGGTCCCTGAGGCCCGGCGGAAGGCCATCGAGAAGGAGGGCGAGTGGAGCGAATGCTAAGGGATGGGATCGCCGAGGAGTCATCCAGCCCCTGGTCCAGTCCCATCGTCGCCGTATCGAAACCCGACGGAAGCATGCGCCTGTGTAACAACTTCCGGAGACTGAACCAGGTATTGGACTTCGATAGTTACCCCTCCCCGAGTGGATGACCTGGTGGAGCCGTCTGGGGAGGGCCCGCTTATATCCACCTTGACCTCACCAAGGGGTATTGGCAAGTTGCCTTAGTGCCCGATGCCCAGCCCAAGACGGCCTTTTAGTACCTCCACCGGCCACTGGCAGTACCGGGTCCTCCCCTTTGGCTCACACGGGCACCAGCCACCTTCCAACGGCTGATGGACATCGTCCCCGACCACACCCGCAGCCACAGCGGTGCCACATGGACGACGTTGTCGTCCACCCCTCCACCTGGTCGGACCACCTGTTCCATCTGGGGAGGTCCTGAGGGGGCTCCGGGAAAAAGCCGGACTGACAGCCAACACCAAGAAATGTCACCTGGGATTAACCGAGGCACAGTACCTGGGGTACCGTGATGTGTGGTTGCTGAAGCCACAGATGAGGAAGATCGAGCCGTAAGAGACTTCCCCCGCCTCACTCGAAAAAAACAGGTCGCGGCCTTCTTGGGGTTGGCAGGGTACTATCGAAGATTTGTGCCTAACTTCTCGGCGATAGCTGCACCTCTTTCAGATCTCACCAAAAGGGCCAGCCAGGGTGAAATGGTCAACCGAGGCGGAGAGGGCCTTCCAAGCCCTGAAACGGGCCCTCACCAGCGCCCCGGTGTTGCGGAACCCGGATTTTTCACTCCCCTTCACGGTACACACCGACGCATCTGAACCAGGGTTGGGCGCGGTCCTCTCCCAAACCTTCGACGGAGAAGAGCACCCGGTCCTCTACATCAGCCGGAAACTGGCCCCCGCGGAAAAGAGGTACGCCGAGGTGGAGCGGGAAGCCTTGGCAATCAAGTGGGCCATTGAAGAGTTGAGGTATTACCTAGCGGGCCGACACTTTGTCCTGGTCACAGACCACGCGCCCCTACAAAGGATGGCCAAGGCCAAGGACACGAACGCCCGGTGGTCAGCCGATTAAGGTCCAACTGTTTGCATTGAAAGTGCCGCATGATCTGTCACATGATGTCAGTATAAAGACACTTGTTCTGAAAGGCCCGAATCTGCAACACCACTTAGTAAGCAATGTGAAGCCCAAGGAATATTTTCTGTGTGATCAAAAAGGCAAGTTTTACAAACTTTGCGAAACTCTAAAAAAAAACCATAATATATTTTACCACAATGAGACAGAAATTATTTGATTTACTTTTTAAACTTGCTTAAATTTTCCTGCAAAGATCATCTCGGGTAAAATGTCAGTTTAACAAATGTGTCATTCTGCTTAAAAATGAAAATGAATATCAGATTTTGATCAAGTTGTTGGACAGTAAAATGGACATAAGCCAATTGAGTTTGTGATGAGATGCTGGCTGTCAAAATATCATTGATAGACCTGAATTCTTCAAATGAAATTTTCTCACTTTTTACTTTTGGGGGCAACCAGATTTTACAATACTGTAAGTCTACTCTGTTGTTTTCTGAACAATATATATACACAGACGACCCTGACACAATGTTTTATAGGCATTAAATTCTGCAAGCATCCATTGTAGTTCACCTTCTGTCTGTGAGCCAGCCGAAGGTGATGTTGCCCACAATGTCGATGACACCTAAAATAGACATAAGAAAGGCGGCATGGTGGTGACTGACACCTGCGTCTAGAGCGTAGGGCACCAAGTACACAAATGGCAGGCTGCAGCCGCTGGCCAGGAACAGGAAGGAGCCTGCCAAGACCAGGAAGTCGGGCATAAGCAGGAAATGGTAGTCCTGCAAGAAGTGCATGCAGCGTTGCTTGATGTTTTTCTGTTCGTTGTTGTTCATCTCTTTCTGGTCAGATGTGAGAGGTGTTGTACTGTATCCACACTCAGAGTCCACTGGCAGGGGCAAGGCTTCCTCTTCTTTGAGAGTGATGGGCCGTAGTAGAGCTCCACACACACACAGGATGGCCACCAAACCTCCCAGGATAAGCAGAGCACCACGCCAAGAGTAGTGTTCAATCAGTAGGTGTACCACAGGGGCCAGACGGAACGTGCCGATGCCACTGCCAGACATAGCAATGCCGTAGGCAAAAGCCTTCCTCTCACAGAAATAAACAAATAAAAGTGTTTAACAGAAAGCAAAGCCAAATCCTGCAAAAAAAAAGCATGTTTCCATGTAGCAACAGCCAACCATTTATAATATTATCCCATTTATACAATATACACATAATTTCTTGAGCATAGCTGAGACTGAATGAATCTGTATTAATGTAGGGTGCCTTACCGGTTAAGACACCTAGAGAGAGGTAGAGATACTCTAAACTGGTGGCAAAAGAGCTAAGCACCATTCCAGTAGAGGCCAGGAATCCTCCAAGTATCACAGCAATACGACATGAAAGCTGATTTCCAATCAGGCTTCCCAGAGGAGCTACCATTGGAACAAAAATGGTAAAATAACAGACTAACATTGATAAAGTCAAACACAGCATCAATGATAATCTGATGTTTTTGCTAACTCATTTATCATGGTAAAAATGACATTTTAACTAGTTTATATACTGTACAGCAGGACATTCAAGCATTTCATGTTGCTATAGATTAGCTTTGTTAAGTCAGTCTACTTTATTTCCATAAGAGTTCATTTTAAATGCAAAGCTAAGAGACATCATTTCAACATTTACTTACTGTATCAGATTTTTAATGGGTCAAAAGTTTACATGCACTTTGTTGTATTTGGAATCATTGTTTTTTAATTCCTTAAACTTGAATCAAAAGCTTGGGGTAGCCCTCCACAAGCTTCTCACAATATGTTTGCCCATTCTGTCTGACAGAACTGGTGTAACTTAGTCAGGATTGTGGGCCTTCTTGCACAGACATGTTTTGTTCAGTTTGGTCCATACATTTTGTGTGAGATTTAAGTCAGGACTTTGATAAAGGTGATGACCACTACTGTCCAATACTTTCAATTTGTTGTCTTTAAGCCATTTTGTAATAACTTTACTTAGGATCACTGTCTTGCTGGAAGACCCAGTTGTGACTGACTTTTATCTTTCTGGCTGATGTCTTGAGGTGTTGCTTCAGTATTACTAGATATTCCTCCTTCCTCTTTATGCCATTAACTTTCTTAGGTGCACCCTTTTCCAGCAAAACACCCCCAAACCATAATGCTTCACAGTTGGGATGGTGTTCTTTTAAGATTAAACATTTCACCATTTTTCCTCCATACATAGCATTGATCTTCATAGACAATTGGTTAAATTTTTGTATTATCTGACCAAAGAATACTCCACCAAAAGGCTGGTGATAACCTGTAAACTTCGCTCTGGCTTTTAATGCTGGTCTTTGAGTTGCAAATCAATCTTTCAGATCATGGCGTTGTAGGACACTCCTAATGGTGGATGTACATTCTCGTTACCTGATGCCTCCAAGTTCATAAAGAGATAGTCAGAGATAGTTGGTATATGTAATCTTCTGGCCCACTGGAATTGTGATTAAGCAAATTGAACTAAAAAAACAACAACCTGTCTCTAATTGATTGTCTCATTTGTTATCTCTAATGTAGATGCCCAGGTCCAAATGAAATTGACTCGCTAAACGAAATCAATGATAACATGAAATGTGAGGAGTTGTGAAAAAGTGAGACTGAATATCTTTAGCCTAGGTGCATGTAAACTTGGGGCCTCAACTGTGTAAAATAATGTGGTAAAACTACTTCTGCAGATGAATTCTGGGAAACAGTCAAAATGATGAAAAATCAGGTTTTGATGAGAATTGCATTTTACAGTCTATAAAATGCATTGACACCATGACTTTAAGGTGTAAATATATTTCACCAAAATAATGAAGATATTTTTATTGTTTGTTTACTTTTTATCTTGCTTTGGCTGTGCTGTGGTAAAAAACACCCAGCCTGCCCAAAGACGTCTAAAACCTTGATAGCTAAGTGTGATTTCTTCACATAGTGAATGTCATGCTTTTGAACTCTCACTTAGCCACAGTGGATTGAAAATGAAATATTTAAAGGCAATTTTAACTTTTGAGGGTAACCAGACTTTAAAATGCTGTAACGTTACTTTTAGTTGAGACACATTCAAAAGGCTGTTTCCAGATTTCATTATATTAACTGCAAAGCTTGCTGTTTTTTGTCTTTTTTAACTTGCTAGGATTTTGGTCAACAAATGCGATGCTATCAGTTTGCTGATAAGAAAATTACCACGTCAGCTAATGGCAGCAAAGGAAGACTTTACGTCAATAAGTCAACAGCTTTGATTAGGACTGTTCACTTTTTTTATTTTATTTTTGGAAGCATTCAGTTCCTTACAAATTCTAGGTGTTGTGACAGCAGACATTATTGAGCAGAACAAAAACAAATAGGCATGCTGTTACAAGTCAAGCTGTGTCTTTCTAACTTTTAAGAGAGAGAGGGGGTTGAGCCTCTGAAAAATGACATGCAGTAATTAAAATCCAAAAATATCCCGTGCCACTACAGCATGGTGGTGCAGTCTACTAACGAGTGGATCCATGCAGTCCCAGAGTAATCATGTGCAAAGTGCATTTGAAATTCGACAAAAAAGATGGAGATGCATCTAGAAAGCATAAAAAGTCATTACAAGTCTAATATAAGCAATAAAAGTCAAAAGCATGTGATACTATTGATGACTCCATATTCCCTTGAAAACATCCCATTCAGTAATTACTAAGAATCACCTTCTATCAAATGAGAGGAGACACTGCAATTACTGCTGCTTAGCTGGACAGTAAGAAGCTGAGCTTTTGAGTTCTGGGGGGCTTTTGAGTTGGAGAGCTGGGAAAAGGGCTAATGAGGCACAAGCCTCATCACAGCCTGCCTGCACCTGAACAAACACGGTGAAAGCACCAAGCAGGAGACCAGGGTCAAATCACTGCGAGTGAATATGACAGCCAATGACTCTCACATACTTCATTATTGGCCAAACAACACACATGCAATGACAGCCAGGGGCCATCGGAGGGAGAGGTGTCTTTCAATCTACTGTTCACGCTTGTTAGAGCCAGCTTAGGGCCAAGTGTTTCTTCAGGTTCTAAACCACACTCATCAAAGCTGGATAAACATTGAGAAAACATTAAATTGTCAGTTGCTCTTTCACCTCTAAGGAGACTTTTGATATGGACTTAGTTGTTTATTACCACAAAATAAAACTTTGCATACTGATATATTTTTATTTAATTATTAAAATATTTATTTTATTAAAAATTAAACAGATACCTTAAGGGATCAGTTTCTCTGTGTATAATGGTGAGATATACCATGAGAGACATACTATCTGCTTTGCACTACAATGGAAAAAGCAGTTTTTTCCTCAACCACACCTTTCTTAACCAGTAAAGCAGGGACATCAAAGGCCTATTTTTGCAAGATGTAAAATGGCAGAGAACAGCACATTCCAGCCACGGTACATCAGCCATCGGGCACTTTCACAACTGCGGAACATCTAATGAACTACAATATATAATTCCCCTTCATTAATTTTTCACTAAGTATCACAGACAGGAGACATGGCATAGATAACAACACTTAAAAATACTACAGTTCTCAATATAGGGCACCAAACAAGTGTTCAAATTACACTATATCTGACTTTACTCAAACAAAACCAAACAGTTAAAATCACACTTAATCCCAGGTAAATTAATGTACATTACAGTGTACAGAGAACTATTACCTGTAAAACCAGTATGACTGCTGTGGACCCTTGTTTGACAGCTTGCCAAGTTGTTTACCCATGTCGCAAATGTAACCTGAACTGGCCATGACAGAAAACCCACATACTTGCTGTGCTCAGTTTATTTTCAAGAATTCTCGCTGTAGAGCGAACTAAACATAGTTCTGCATGGTATCTGCGCTCATATGTCTAAGTTTGAGCACAGGATAAATACATAAGAAACAGTCAGCCTGAATGAATCAGAAATATTCATATACTGTGTTTGTTTACACAGTTTCAAAGTCAATGGTAAAAAGGATTAGAGACTTTAGAGACAATGCTGTGGTGGTGTATATAAAAATGGCACAATATTACAACACAAGCCATAATGATGTGATCCAATCTGGTTTTTACCTTGTTACAGCACGAGTGCAGACAGTGACCATGAAACAACCGGCCACGATCATCCAGCCCCAGCCACCATCTGGAGGATGCACTCCTGCTGTCTTCTTTCTCTTCTTTTCCTGAGCCATGGAAGCTACACCCACCTCCACTTCTTGCCACTTAACAGCAAGTCCAAAATACATTCATTCATATATGAACACACACACACGCACACACACAGAATCTTTTCCCACCCTGTCTTTTTAAGTATGCTCCCAATCACTGAGCAGCCTTCATAGAGGCAAATAAGTTTCTGAACAATGCATTTAATGAACATTTGAAATGACTAAAAAGGAACCAAAAACTAAACAGAAAACAAAAAGTACTTTGAGCCCTCATGTGCATTGTAGAACCCCTTGGATGCTTATTTGCCAAAAAATGTTGCAGTCACCTTCACCATTCCAGTTTTTAGATCCTGAGTCAAGCGCAAAATAACAAAAAGCCATGCCAATGTTGTTGTTTCAGGTTTTATTCTGCGCAGATTGAGTCGGCATGAAGTGGTGATAATCTGTTTAGAAGCATTTGCGTGATTCGATGGAGGGTCCAGATTCAACATACTCCTGCTTGCTGATCCACATATGCTGGAAGATGATGCAATGGAAGATGATGCAATCAGATGCGGCAATGATCTGCAAAGACAAGACGAGCATTAGTCTCACATTAAAGCATTTACCTGCCTTTTTCATTCATTAGCCACCCGTGATTTATAAACCAAGCTCATCTTAATTTTCATTGTGCTAGGGGAGAGGGATGTGATTTCATTCCTGCATCCTGCCTGGAATGCCAGGGTACATCGTGGTGCCACTTGGACCGTACAGTGTTGGCACACAGATCCTTACGGATATTCACGTCGCACTTCACAGTGGAGTTGAAGGTGGTCTCGTGGATTCCACAGGACTCCATACCTGAAGATCAAGACAGTATTAGGCAAGGTCTCCAGAAGCACTTGTGTGAAATTAGTCATTTTTACTATGTAATAGTTTTTTCTTGTTCTGTTCATGCTCATGTTCATGAGAGGATAACGTCAAAGAAGGTAATGTCATGTCATTTAGATTAGTACAGAATGTTTATCTGCTTTCAGAGACACAAACACGTTTTCTGTTAAGGGATCGACCTTGAAACAAAGCCTGTTTGAACTGCCTCAAATTGTTCCTTATCGGTACATAGATTATTCTATCCTGTATTCACCCTTCTGTAATAAACTTTTTTTTTTAATTTCCATGACACACTAAACAGTACAAGTGCACTAAAGACAGCACTTGTTAACTTCTTACCCAGGACAGATGACTGGAAGAGAGCCTCGGGCACCTGAACCTCTCGTTTCCAGTGATGACGACCTGTCCGTCAGGCAGATTGTAGCTCTTCTCCAGAGAGGAGGAAGAGTCAAGGGCAATGTAGCAGAGCTTCTCCTTGATGTCACGAACAATTTCTCTCTCAGCTGTGGTAGTGAAGCCATAGCCTCTTGGTCAGATCTTCATGAGGTAGTCAGTCAGATAAAGGTCAGCCAGGTCCAGACTGAGGATGGCATGGGGAAGGCCATAACCCTCGTTAGATAGGAAACAGTGTGGGTCACACCATCACCAGAGTTCATCACAATACCAGTGAATGCGCACCGGAGGTAACCGGGGACAGCACGGCATGGACGGCAACATACACGGCAGCGTGTTGAAGGTCTCGAACATAATATGAAATGAGAAAATAAAAGGTTTAAAAGGTTTTATTTTGTTCTATTAGGTTGTCGCTACAGGCCATGCAGGTAGTTAAAGACAAGTCAGAAATGGAGTGAGAGAAGTGTATGTAAACAAAGACTGCACACAAAACAAAGTAGAAAGACCAGGCAGGAAAGAAATAACCTGTTGGTTAGCACATGAGAAACTCAGGAGTTCAGAGGAGATGAAGCCTGGAGAAAGTGAATGAATTGGATGAACTTAAAGAGAAGAGTAATAGGTTTAAAAATGTCAACCGAAGGCAGATTCACGTTGTTTCAAATGTTAAACCAACCTGGGTCATCTTTTTCCTCTGTTGGCTTTGGGGTTCAGGGGAGCCTCAGTAAGCAGGACGTTGTAGAAGGTATGATGCCAGATCTTCTCCATGTCATCCCAGTTGGTGACAATACCGTGCCCAATGGGGTACTTCAGGGTCAGGATACCTCTTTTGCTCTGAGACTGCGCCACCAATGTAGCTGTTCTTCTGTCCCATACCAACCATCACACCCTGTAAAAGCAAGACAATCATGTTAAAGAAAAGATTTGCCGTACCAAAGAAAAACAATACAAATTATCAGTGTAAATAAATTCTTTTTAAAAGCCAGCTACAACTCTTTATGTGGTACAGGTTTTGGCGTAACAGGGGGTAAAAAAAACATATAAAAGAATATAAAGGCAGCTATTTTGCCCTGGTTTACAATAGTGAGTCCTTGAGGACACATTTAACCTGTACCTTAGGGAACAAAAACAGTGTCTTATGTACTGCTAAGTGTACCATAACCGTTTTTTCCTCAGAGAGGACTCCCTGAAAAAATCTGTGTCTCAGCTTGTAAAGTTTAACTAAACATTTAAAATCTTGTCCTGTATTTTCCTGGGGACACTATATTTACACTATGTTATACTCATGGCAGAATGATCCGGGGACCATGTTAGGAAGATCCACTCATAGCCCTGATTATTGGTGCTGTCCAGCCTGTAGAGGATGTACGAAGGCATGTCATCATCCACGAAAGGCAGGATGTAAATCCAGCTCCCATTTTTGCACTCAGACATGGTCCCTCAAAAACACAAGCTGTTCTGAAGAACACAGTAGAACTCTAGGCTCAGCACAGAGATCTCTCTTCACCTTATATGGATTCTAATAGTCACAAACCAAAACCACAGAGCTTAGGGCCAGCCTTCAAACCTACCGTTTTTAATGATCACCTTAAGGAGTCTGTACTCTCCACACCATGCCTTGGTGAAGATCTCCTTCACCTCTGCGTGGCTGTTGATACAGAGCAAAAACAAAAAACAATCTGACCACATGTACGTAAGAGAGTATTAATCAGATCGATAAGTCGACTGATTGATGGCTTTGGGGGATTAATTAGCACCAATAAGCAATTTCAAAATCCAGTTTTTCCAGGTTGTCTGTTGTGGGAGTGGTGGAGAAGGGGCGGGCTACAGTATGAGAGTGGCCCTAGAGGCAAAAGAAAAACTGGCACAGTTTGCTGTGTTATTTGAAGTGTCTCTTTTTATTAATTTTGAATGCCTCTATTTTTATTTGTTTTGTGGAATGTTACTTTTTGGTTCCATTTGGATGTATATATTTTATTTACTTTAATAGTTCTTAATAGTTAATATATATTACTATTGATACATTTATTTAAAGTCTGCCTTCATAGTAACACTGTTTTCAACGCTATTAAGACATCACTTGACTAGGAGGATTGTGGGCTGCCCACTGACCCAAAAAGATTCCCACAACCTATTGAACCCTGAAAAACTACCAGCACTACAAGCAGCCATCGAGCCCATGGGACCCTCACCTTCATTCATCTATCCATTTTCCTTACTGCTTTTCCTGCACAGGGTCGCAGGAACCTGGAGCCTATCCCAGGGATTTCAGGGCACACGGTGGGGGACACCATGGACAGAGTGCCAACCCATTGCAGGGCACAATCACCATACACCCGTGTGTGTGGTGTGTGTGTGTCGGGGGGGGGGTAGGATACCTGGAACAAAACCCCCGAAGCACGGGGAGAACATGCAACCTCCTCACACACGGGCACGGGTTTCTATCTGGCAACCACTCAGTACATACAGCACACACTGTGCTAACAGTCAAAAACAGTTTAATTTGTCTGTCTGTTTGAAACTTTTTTTTTAAATAAACCAAGTGAAAAGAAAAAGATCCTGTGACTGCATATGTCAAAGCAGAAAGCAAAACCTGAAATTACATCAACAGGTCCATCACGGTATCCATTAACTTGAAATTGAGTGCTACAGGAATTTTGTAGGCCAGCCTGGAAGTCAAGTCAACATCACCCTGATTCCCTCAACAAAAAAGCCAATAGGAATTATCTGATTATGGATTATTGCAGACAATAATCTCTGTGACAAACAAAATGTATTTATTTATTTAGTTTACACGTTTATTTTTCAAGATAATCTTCACAATAAACTTTTTATGTAGTTTGAAGCCTAAATACAGAAATAAAAAAGCTATAGTTGGAACAGTACAATTAGAAAATACTATAAATTGATAAATTTACAAGTTGGAAAGTTTGAGTTGTAATAGTTTGCAAAACGAGGATCTAGTAGATGAGTTGTGATGACCTCTGTAGTCCCATTTAGCCACTCGTTTGCAACCATCTTTATCAAGACACGTAAAAGCGTAACAAAATCACGCAGGGGGTATTACTGATGTATTTTATGAATAATACGTGAAAAATATATTGAGCTTGTTTTTAATGACACACCTATATCTCAGTCATTTAACAAAAATAATATTTACACACTGTGGTGTTATGTAATATTTGTTGTAATGTTTTTCCCGGGACCGATAGCGCCATCTTTTGGTTCGGAAGTGGAAGTTGCTGAGAAAATAAAGCTGGAGGAAAAACGTTCAATATATATATATATATATATATATATAAATATATATATATAAATAATATATAAATATATAATATATATATATATATATATATATATATATATATATATATATATATAGAGATAGATAGATAGATAGAGAGAGATAGATAGATATAGATATATATATATATATATATATATATATATATATATATATATATATAGATAGATAGAAAAAAAAAAAAAAAAAAAAAAAAAAAAATAAAAATATAGATAGATAGATAGATAGATAGATAGATAGATAGTGTGGAAACACAGGTAAGTATTTGTTACACCCTCGTTTTCTCTCAAATTACCGTTGGTAAATCGCTTACCGCGAGTTGGCTAAAATGGGCCACTTTTTTTGTAAATGATTTATAATACCATTCCTTTAAGCTATGCATGAGCATCTAATGATATTTTTTTAAATATAAATTAGCATGTTTCTTTTAACTATATTTTTTTCTTTAAAAGTGTGATAAAGTATCATTGTTTTAAAATTATGAGGAGTTAAGAGTATCGGCAGGTACCCACTTGAATACGCTACAACGTTCAGGCTAATTGGGCCCAGCTGTTAAGTTAAAATGGGGCAATTTAAAAAGGGAACAACACAAGTAATTTCTAGTGATATCATTTTTAATTTTAACAATAGATTGACACTATTGTGTTCAGTGTGCATTATAGCAACAACAACATTAATATATTTCTTTTAATATAAAGTGTAACAAATATTTAATTGAAAAATGCACTTAAAAAGAAACTTATCATGTTGTTATTATTATGTTGTATTGGTGTGTGTTTCTGTGTATTAGTGTCTTTGTGTTGTGTGTGTGTGTTCCTTGTGTAAAATATTTGTCAAATATTTTATTAAAGATTAGAACATCTTTGACAAAAAAAACCCCACAAAATACATTAACGTGAGTCAGGCCAGTTATATCTTTTCCTGCATTCCTTTCAAAATGCAGTCTTTGCAGATGTAACTGCCTTCATCACAGACGCAGTGTCCTCTCCCAGCTTTCCTTGTACCATGAGTTGAACTGACAACAGCACACCCTAAATGTTCCAGCTGCATTGAATGCTGCAAGGACTGTCATGATCTCTTCTTTCTCCCCAGCAGTTACCTCTACACAGGGCTTTCCCACCTCCCCAACCACACGGGTAGAGCAAAACTGGTCTTGCAGGACAAATACATCGCATCTCGATTGCAAGTTCCTCCAGCAGGTCTTCATACTGTCGAAACCACTTTCCTACCAAACCAGGGTTCAGCCCTGCTGCTCCTGCTGCTGAAAGGGCCTCTGGTGTCCTGATGCTGTGGTCTGGATTCCATTTTAAAAAGATTCTAAACCAGTAATACCCAGCAGTGCCTTTTACTTTAGAGAAGCCTTTGATATTATTGGCCTTTACATAATTGAATGCAACCCCTGGACATCTCTTTTGGTAAGGGGAAAGCTTCTTTGGAGAGGAGCTTGATAAGACTGGCCAGTTCTTTCTGAGATTCCTCTGACAGGATACTACTTCCTCCAGATGCATAGCCAGAGCCAGCAACCATTAATGTGCCTATGCAAAAGTGGTCTTTGGAATGTTCCAAGGCCTTGCAAAAAGCGTAACATTTAGTCTCTCAACTATCTCCTGGTATTCATTAATGGCACCCCTCATTCGGTCCTTCCTCTACTGGTTGTATTGACATCCTTACCTTTCTCTTCTCTTCTCTCTTTTTCCTTTCTTTGCCTGTCCTCCTGCCATACTGTCTGCAATGCAAAATATTTCAAAAGATTTTGTTTGGATATATTTCTAAGTCTATGAACCTCAATTTCTGTGTAATTTCTGTGTAAGTGTGTGTGTGTGTGTGGTCCAGCCCATTTTAGCTGAAATGGTGCCCATTTTAGCTAGCTGGTGAAGCTCAAATGGGCCACCATCGAAAATGACTTTTTTTTCTCACAAAATCAAAGTCTCTTTGGGCTGGGCTTATCAGCACAAACAGCCGAACAGGAAGGCTGCGTGACGACCTCAGCTGAACGGGAAGGCAGAGCGACATCCAGAAGAGGGAGGGAGGGCGGGATTCGGTCTCATCTCCGAGCATCTACCCAACCCGTGTAACTTGGCATATTCCACAACGAACGCCGGGTGTGGTTTGGTCATGCGCTGTCCCACGATGGTATTCCGAGTATGTGGCTACTCTGAGCTATCAGTACCCTCCACCTTCTTCCCTGCTCCGTTATCTTGAGATACCACTCCGCATAGGCGTTGCACCAGGCGTCCATCGGGGCAATCTGCTGCTTAGTAAAGGTCTTTTGTTCTGTCATGATTTGAGGTTGAGGCAGAAGCAGTTGCAGATTTTAAACATTTAAGGTAAACAAATAGACTACTAGACAAACACTAAGACAACTTGGCAAGATACTATGGCAAGAAACAGAACACACTGACATGAAAGACAGAAGTCTCTGACAGCGAAAGACCAGGAGAGAGTGCAGACAAAGACTATATATACACATGGGTGCTCATTAACCAGAAACGTGGATCAGGTGCAGTTGTGGTGCATGTGGTCATGTGGTGCAGTGCAGTGGCTGATGGGAATTAGAGTCCAGAGTTTCCAGATACGTGACACTGATGTTTTTGCGTTGGTGGGGGCCAACTTCACGCAGGTTAACTTTTCTTGGTCACTGGACAAGTATTCAGAAGGGTGATTTATTATTTTTTTTTTGTCATTTTAGTCTGTATCTATTACATAATGTGAAAAAAGGTTATAAAATAATGGTATATAATTTGACCTTAAGTACCACTTTTGTAGTATTACCTAGTTTTTATGTGATTTTAAATGTGTTAACTTTAAAGTTTTCTATTTTAATTTTATCTATATCAAAGTTTCAATACATTATTTTTCTGAGAATATCTATCTAATGTTTTACTTTTAATCCATTTCATTCATGCTTCTGAATTATTCTGTTATTTCTTTCTACTCAGTTCAACACAAGACACAATTTTAAAAACCAGACTTATTCAGCTGGAATGCCGCTTTTACTTGGGCTCTGAATAGAAATGATATAGATGTCACCGATCTTCTGAACAGGCTCGAAGAACAGCTTAACCTGGATCTTGGAAGGGAGGCAGGAGTTGCGCGCACACAGATGTGTGGGATATGTGAAGTTTCTACTAGGCTCCAATACTGAGGCTCTCAGCAACTTGGAGAGATCTGTAGAGCTCACCAAGTCTCATGGAAATGACTGTGACAAGCTGCTTGTTGTTGCCTATGGAGACCTTGCATGGTTATACTATCATATGGGTACTTTTGCAGAATGTGAAAGCTACCTGAATAAACTGAGCGAAATTAAAGAGAAATATCCATCTGTCCCATATGCTGAGGTGCTTGGAGAAAAGGATGGACCTTCCTCATGTTTTTTTGGAAATATTATGAAAGGGCTAAAGAGTGCTTCAGGAAGGCCCTGGAGCTGGACCCAGAGGAGGGTGAATGGAATGCTGGCGCTTGCCATTGCTCTGTATCGGGCAGATGATATGTTCAAAGATCCAGTGGTAATTGATCAACTTAGACGGGCCATAGCCACTCAACCCAGATGATGATGTTCTTAAAGTTCTGCTTGGTCTGAGATTGGCTGCTCACAAGAAGTATAGTGAGGCAGAGAGCTTGGTGGAGCAAGCCTTTAGTGAGGTCTCCAGAACACCCCCATGTGATGCGATATGTTGGGAAGTATTTCCGAATGAAGGATCTGTGGACAGGTCCATTGCCCTTCTAAAGAGAGCATTAGAGAAAGTGTCCAATGCAGCCTTTATACACCATCAGCTGGGACTCTGCTATAGGAAAAAGATACTGAATCTGATGCAAGCAGGAAGCCACCACACCAAAGGTGCTGAAATTAAGCGCGCCGCGAGCAGTGTATCTACCATTTGGAGATGGCAACTGAACTGAAGACCAGCTTCATCATTGCTATGAATGAACTGGCCCTCCAGTATGGGGCGAACCGGATATGTCAAGAGCAGAAGAAATGTTCCAGAATTCATTTCAGGCAGCTAGAGAAAGAAACGATAACTACCAGTCTGTTCATCACTGTTATGCAGAATTCCAGCAGTGCTGTATGAAATGTGAGCCTGCTGCCATCAAACATTACACTGAATGTCTGAAGATAAATCCAAATACATATTATGGGAGGAAAAGTGCAAAAATCTGCAAAAGATTGCAGAGAGAAGAATTGAGAAGAACCCAAGCGATGGAGAGGCCTTCGGAATACCTGGAATCATTCATAAGGAAAAAGGAGAAAAACAAAGCCATAGAGTGCTTTGAACAAGCGCTTGAGCTTTGCAGACAACGAGGATTACCTCACAGATCCTTGTGAACTTAGGCTTTCATTACAGTAATATTACCAATATGCAGTATGATACACAGCCAATTATTTACACATTCATGAGATTCAATAGTAACAGTGCAGTATCTGTAATAATATATGTACTGTTGATAAGACACTGAGATTAATCTTAGTAATGATTTGAATTTAAGATCATTAGTTCAGTATGATATTTAATCATAAATACATTTCTTTTCATTATGATGGATATAAATTTACGCTGTTCTCCTGCAACTACCTGCGTGAAGTTGGCCCCCCCACCAACGCAAAACGTCAGCAAAATAGTCTCAATCGTTTGTTCTTCGTTTGTGCTGGTTTACATTTACATTACATTTATTCACTTGGCAGACGCTTTTATCCAAAGCGACTTACAAATAAGCAAAGCGATATATCAAGCAGTTTGATTTGTGCCGTTAAAATTTTCGTTTGTGCTGCTTCGGTTCAGGAGATATTAAAAGAATATTTATAGGTCATTCTGGGGTCACCCAGCCCCCCCACATGCTCCGAATTCACCCCAAAGTCTCAATAGTCTCAATCGTCTGTGCTTCGTTTGTGCTGGTTTGTGCTGATAAAAGTTTCGTTTGTGCTGATAAAAGTTTCGTTTGTGCTTTCGATTGGTCAGTTCTAAAAAGAAACGTTGAATGCCACACCTAGGAATTATTTTTACTGTTTTAGGGAAGTATATAAAGACATGTTTGTGTATGTACAAGTTGGACTCTCTGCAGACAGTCACACTTTGTTGGCTTTCAATAAAGTTGATTACGTTTGAAATCTACAAAACTCTCTGTCTTTGAAGTTTTTGACTTGGGCTAGAAAGGTTGATTTTATCCACAACAGAGCATATAGGGGGGCTGGGTGACCCCAGAAATACCTTTGAATATTCCTTTAATATCTCCGGAACCGAAGCAGCACAAACGAAAATTATAACGGCACAAACGATTGAGACTCTTTTGCGTTGGTGGGGCCAACTTCACTCAGGTCAAGTAACTTGGTCAATTTATTTCTTTCAGAAATAAGGATGTGATAAAAGCCTTGCTTGGCAGCGGTGGGATTCGGAACCACGCCCCCGAAGAGACTGGAGCCTTAATCCAGCGCCTTAGACCGCTCGGCCACGCTACCATGGAAAGACCGCTTCCGTTTATGAGTTAAAATACTATGGTAAAAATATAATTGTGTGAGAACACTTCGTGTGAATGGCGTTTGTCTGTTTCGGAAGCTCGGACGGGAGAAAAATCCGAGTTTGAAAGCGATTTGTAGTGTTTTCAGTGATGCTGCCCTTTAAACTGTCAACTACACTAAAGTCCGCGATATAAAGGGCGTCTTTTCTTCGTTATAGATTAACCTCATTGTCATATGTATGTACAGTAGTTTTAGAAAGTACACCTTGACTCCAGTAGTCTGTTCCGTTCGCTACGAAAATAAGACATTGTTTTGTCTCTTTAAACACACGCCCACAGCCTCCATAGGTTTCGATTTCGACCTGCTTTGTCCTGATATGTTTGTCACTGCCTCATATTCCTCCACGTAATGTTTTCCTCAGCCACACGTTAACGATCCGCCTGAATTTCCCCCGAATCAACTGAAACGATCACAATGAGGTAGGCATTAAAACTGTAGCTATTATTTTAAAACATATTGTAGGCTTGAGTCTGTGAGGTGTCATGTGGGTCAGAATGAGCCATAGCTACATTACAGATATTCTGTTGTGTTACAGTTTAACAGAAGCCACACACGCTGAACTGTGCAAGCTTGAATGTCACTTCACCTGGGATCTGAAGAAAGAAGCCCTAGATCTCACAGATCTTTTAAATAGGCTTGAACAGCATGTCGACTTGAAGCTTGGTGGGGAAGCTGGACCTTGTGCAGAGCATACAACTGTTTGGGATTTGTGAAGTATCTTCTAGGGTCTCCTCATGACGCACCTCACCTTCCTGCAGAAGAGTGTAGAGCTCACCAGAGAGTTCCGGGAGAATGACTGTGACAAATGGCTGATAGTGCCCTATGGGAATCTGGCCTGGCTACAGTACAAAATGAAGTGCTTTAGTGAATGTGAGAGTTACCTGGAGAAGCTTAGAAGTATTGCACAGAATTTCCCTGAATCTGCTTTGGGTCATCATCATGAAGTGCTTGGAGAAAAGGCCTGGGCCTTCTTCAAGTTCTCTCAAGTACTACAACCAGGCTAAAGGGTGCTTTGAGAAGGCTTTGGAGCTAGAGCCCATGAATGCTGAGTGGAATTGTGGTGATGCCTTTGTTCTCCACAGACTAGAAACAAAGTGCTCGGTGTAACCGACTCAGTTAAACAACTGCGGCGGGCCTTAGACACAAATTCGGAAAATGATGAGCTTAAAGCTATCCTAGCAGTCAAGCTTGCTCAGTCTATGGAGTACGATGAAGGGAGAGATTAATGGAAGAAGCTCTGGAGTGTTCTCCAAATGCTCCTAATGTCATTCGGATATGTGGGTAAATTTTGAGGGCCTATGGCGATGTAGAGGTCCATCGCCCTGCT
This sequence comes from Ameiurus melas, assembly GCA_012411365.1. Classification (NCBI taxonomy): domain Eukaryota; kingdom Metazoa; phylum Chordata; class Actinopteri; order Siluriformes; family Ictaluridae; genus Ameiurus; species Ameiurus melas. Next base: position 340 of record JAAGNN010000048.1, on the reverse strand, counting down.
AAAAGAGCTTTAGAGAAGTCACCCATCTCCTGCTTTCATACACCATCAGCTGGCTCTCTGCTACAAGAGAAAAACAACTTCTTTGCAACATGAAGGAAGTCACAACTCTCGTAGTGCTGATGCTGAGATTCAGAGGTTTCGTAGTCGTGCATTTATCATTTGTACAAGGCGACAGAACTGAAACCTGGCTTTATTATAGCTATGACTGAGCTGGCAATTCAGTACAGCGAGGATGGGAAACTTGATCGTGCAGAAGAGATGTTTCAGCAAACGCTTCAGATAGCTGAAGAGAAAAATGAAGGCCTACAACAAGTGCATCTCAGTTATGCACAGTTCCTGC
>JAAGNN010000047.1:0-107177 GCA_012411365.1 Ameiurus melas | reverse complement strand
ACCAGAAAAGTCATTAGATTACAGTAACGTGTTACATCGATCTCTGTGTCCGACTGAGCACCAGACTCTCTCTCTTAACAAATGACCTGAGCGATGGGCACATTGAAGGTTTTGCAATAAATCATCACCATACTATAAAAGTCATTCTAATCAGAATTTTTTTAATAAAAATAACCTCAAAAGTGAATTCCAAATTAATGTTATTTTTGAGCCCCATTGAACGACATCCCCCACTGGGAGTGTAATGTGTGTGGGGAACGGACATGGTTCTGAGAGCCATCTGAAAAAGTTTATTCCCCACTTTTCTTTCTCCTTCCTCTGTTACCTCTCTACCTTCCCATTTGTGTTTTTCTTTATCCTTTCCTCTTATTAATTAGTAGAGATAGGAACAGAGGCGACAGTTTATATCGTGTGCCCGGGAAAGTGTTGATGCCGCAGTGGCGTCCCACTCCCGGGCAACACCACCTAAACTATCTCTCCGGAATGGGTGCAGGTGTGTACCAGAGACCGGAGTAACGATAGAGGAGCTACTTGTAGCTATGGGAGAACAGACCGGTTCGAGAACATAGTTTTCCCCGCTTCGAAAGGGATGAACAAAGCGGTGGTTGTGTTAGTTGAACCCGAGGCCAGCTGACTGTGAGTGGAATATGGGTTAAGCAAAGTCGATAACAGATCACCCCCTATCTACTCCAGCAACTAAAATTATCATCTCTCAAACGTTCCACCTTGTATTAGTGATGAGATGATCACTAAAGAATTGCAGAGATTAGGAAGTTAGAAGCCCATGAAGGATGATTCCTTAGGCTAGGGGTCGGCAACCCGTGGCCTTGATCCCTCTGATGCGGCCTCAGCTTTTGAAAATAATTAATGAGTATTTAATTAAAATGTATTTTTATTTTAGTTCATTCATTTTCAAAATGTAATTTTAAAGATTATGGCGATCTTTTTAACATTGTCACTGACTCCCGGGAAGCAGCGCACATGCTTGTTTCTTCCGTGGGGACGTCATGTATGCCTCCGGCGGGCATCAGAGGTTATGGGGTCACGTGTTGTGGAATAGCGGCAGCTGTGAACGGTTGCCGCACTAAGGACTGGAAGTCTATTTATACCGGGAGCCGTAGCCATACGCGCAGTTCAACTGTTTGACTGATCTACATATGGACATATCGACGTGTGTATGCCGGAATGTAATGCCAAGTAAAACTGAAACGGCGATTCCCGATAGTCGCCTTAGCTTTACTTGGCATACACATTCCGCATACAATATCACGCCGAGCATATGTCCATATGTAGATCAGACAGACAGTCTCCAACATGAACTTTATTAAAACAAACATCGCATACACCTCACAGATGAGGGAGGGAGGGGGGTGGGGCAGGAGAGAGGGAGAGGGGGGTTGCTAGGAGATGGAGGGAGGGGAGGGGTGGGGGCAGGAGATGGAGGGAGAGGGGGGGAGAGGGAAAGGGGTGGGGCAGGGGGGGAGAGGGAGGGGGGGGGGAGGAGAGGGAGGGAGAGGGAGGGGGGAGAGGGAGGGGTGGGGAGGAGAGGGTGGGAGGAGGGGGGAGAGGGGGGGGAGAGGAAGGGGGGGTTGGAGAGAGGGAGGGGGGGTGAGGGAGGGAGTGAGGGAGGGAGGGAGGGGGGAGGCTGAGGAGAGGGAGGGAGAGGGGGCTGGCAGGAGATGGAGGGAGGGGAGGGGTGGGGGCAGGAGATGGAGGGAGGGGAGGGAGGGGTGAGGGAGAAGGGAGGGAGGGTGGGGCAGGAAAGGGAGGGAGGGGGGCGGGAAGAGGGAGGGGGGGAGAGGGAGGGGGGGGAGGGGGGGCAGAGAGGGGAGGGAGAGGGGGGGAGAGGGGGGGCAAGGGAGAGGGGGTGGAGGGGGTGAGGAGGGGGGGGAGAGTGGAGGGGGGTGGGGGTGAGGGAGGGAGGGGGGTGGGCGAGGAGAGGAGGAGAGGAGGGGGGGTTGCAGGAGATGGAGGGAGGGAGGGGTAGGGCAGGAGATGGAGGGAGGGCGGGCAGGAGACGGAGGGAGGGCGGGCAGGAGATGGAGGGAGGGCGGGTGGGGCAGGAGACCTGAGGGAGGGAGGGAGGAGGGGTGAGGGAGTGAAGGGAGGGAGGGGTGGGCAGGAGAGGGAGGGAGAGGGGGGGGAGGGAGGGAGGGGGGGGTTGCAGGACCCGCCACACTAGCCAGCAGGCACACACACACACACACACACACACACACACCGATGGAGGGGAGGGAGGGAGGGAGGGAGGGAGGGGTGGGGGCAGGAGATGGAGGGAGGGAGGGGTGGGGGCAGGAGATGGAGGGAGGGCGGGGTGAAGCAGGAGAGGGAGGGAGGGAGGGAGGAGGGAGGGGTGGGGCGGGGCAGGGCAGGGCAGGCGGGGTGGGGCGGGGTGGGCAGGCAGCTGCAGCTTTTACATGTTTTAAAAAGTTTTTACTTTTAATTCCTGAGGTTACTTACAACACACTGGAAACACATGCAGTTTAAAAATTTAAACAAAATTATGTACTTTCAGTGCATTAAAAAATAAAATAAATAAACCTTTGGTTTTATGGATGTAGTGCAGTCTGAACCAGGATGACTGAATACAGGTCTTCTATTCTGTCCTCCTGTTTCAGTCTGTACCCACCTCATAAAACCACTGTATCTTTATTATTCTTTTACTTTTAAATAGTTTTAAAACTTTATTGTTTGCTTTTCATTTATTGTAAACATTATTATTATTATTATTATTATTATTATTATATTACTTTCTTTTGTTATTTTCTTGCACACATGCAAACAAGAATCTTATTGTACACTGAGCTTTGGTATATGACAAATGTCTGACCTCTGTGGGTGTATACGACTTGGGGCCCAGGCAAGGGGAATAAAAAAAATTATTTTTCTTCTTCTTTCTTTTTTTTTTTTTTTTTTTTACATTACAGGCTTTTACAAAAGGAAATATTACAGATGCAAAAGGAAAAAATTTACTACAGACTAATATTTTTCAGTGAGTTGTGGAAAGGTAGAAAATAGATTGAAGAAAGATTAAATACATTGTTAAAAATCTAATGATTAAAAAAACCAAAAACTAGTTATATATATATGTATATATGTGTGTAACTAGTAAACAGTGTTAGTTATGTAATAATATCATAGGGATGTTACGTCTACATTATTGTAATAAAGAAAAGTTGAAAGCAAATCTGAAAAGGGCCATCTTTTTATTTATGAAAAAAAGGGCAAAAAGGGGTTCTAATCAATAATGCTATTTTAGAAATGTAAAAAAAAGAAAATGTTCACTATATGCAATGTTCCTCTAAGCTGCTCGCATTACTCCTCAGCGCACAAGAAAATCTATGCAGCGCATAAAATCAAAATTCACCATAAACGTTTCTTTAATTAATATCTAATTTAGACTCTAATCTTAGACCCTTCTTATGGCGGTAAACTAACGGGCAGCGCGAACACATATCCACTCACCAAGCTAAAGTAAATAAGTTACCATTTTACCATTTTAGATGGTAAAATTTACCAATTCTACCATTTTAGGATGGAATGGCTGTCCGAGTATGTGCAAATAGAAGAACAATCGGTGAAACTGGGTGAGATTTTTCTTTTTCGAGGTGAGAAAGGTGCAAAACATGCAGCTAAGCCAAAGTGGCAAATGAAAATTGCTGCTGTAATTTGATTCTTTAATAAGCCATGTAACTTGCTATGATCCAAGGTTTTGAACAGGTGTGATACTGGTGGTACAGAGCAGCACATCTGATGTTGCTCACAGTGGTCCTCAGTGTGCTCATAGAAACCTTGTGTGTATGCTCAGACACATGAAAAATTAGAGGAACATTGACTATATGAAAGATTTATCAAGTGCCTATTTTTAAAGAAAACATACATGCATACAGTATCTGTTCTACATACTATACATTTGCTACTTTACTATACTATTCATCCATCTTCTACCGCTTACTCCTTCTTCAGGGTCGCAGGGAACCTGGAGCCTATTTCCAGGGGAAAGCATTAAGCACACCCTGGACAGGGTGCCAGTCCATCGTAGGGGCACAATCACATACACACTCACGCACACAAATTTTATCCCTCTAGTTGACATTATAGCAACACTTTAAACCAGTGTTCTGACCAGAGGAGAATAATCCAGCCAAGCCACATTCGTCATAGATATATAACGTGGCTTTGTAGTCAAACATGGTCTGAATTTCTGTCACATACACCATGCCATTTGTGTTAAGGAAGTTCTGCAAGAAAACTCCAGGGAACGATGGCCATGAACAACAGGTTTTTTTAAAGCATCATACCTGTATGACCACCATGTAACTTTTGTGATAACGATCAGCACATGTAGACGCCACATACCTAAAATACCCAAATCACAAACCCAAAAATGTAATCCAAAACAAGGTCAAAAATACAGAAGGGTCAAAAGATATCAGAGTTAGCATCCAAGTCAAGGGACTAGGCAAGGGCAAAACCATGACATGACGAGGCAAGATAATATTGTAATACAGCCGCAGCACTTACAAGAATGACAGGCAAACTGCAAGGCTTCACAACTAGAGAAAAGTCAATGTGATTTTTATAGCTGCTCATGTAGGTAATTCATAGGATAAGCGTAATGAGTGGTTCAAATTCAACAATTCTATTCATTAGACTGTTTTAAAACAAGGTTATTAAGCCTATTTCTAGATATTTTATTCAGCTCAAGCTTAAAACATTCCTATTGACAGAAAATTTGACTAATTTCAAGTGTTTATTAAAAGAAAGAAGTGAACTTATCTGCCAGAAGAATATAACCTTTAAAGATTGAAGAGTACACAGGTCTAGAAATTGTTTTTTGCAGTGTCTGAAAGTTTGTAATGACAGAATCTTATAGCACTTAGTCTGTTAATGCTGATTTGACACAAAGGGCAATGTTTCTGTAGCTCCTATTTAAATAGTGATGTTCTTCCTCTGTAGGACTGAGCCTGCTTTTCATTTCTGTCTTCATGATCTTTATAGAGATGCACTCAATGAGTCTTCACATCTAGTCTGAACCGCTTCCACTCTCATGTGCACAGCACTGGTGTTGGGTTTGATAAAACAGAGCAGAACCAGATCTTCACCAGCTACAGCATCCAGAGGGCGCTCTTGGACCAACCACCTCTAATCGCTCTGTGTTCATCAGATATATTACATTATAATGATCCATGTATCTGTAATAATTTTACACAAATCTAACATGGCTAGAATATGTGAAGTTTTATTTACACAAATCAAACATTTGTTTTGTAGAAAACATGAAATACATGAAAACTAATAAAGGTGAACATGAATAAAAAATATTTATATAGAGAAAGAGGGCACACAAACACACACACACACGCACACACACACATACACACACACTCACACACACACACTCACACACTCTCACAAACACACTCACACACTCTCACAAACAGACATACACTCTCACAAACACACTCTCACACACACACACACACGCAGTGGATTTTTACCTGCTTGAGATTCCATAAAGCTGAAGAGAAGCAGTAGAGACACACACAGGAACATCATCCCTGTTCTGTAGTTGTTACAGTACATTTCACAAACTAAATGCCATATAAAGTTCTTCTCATTAAGTTCACTTGTGTATCAGACAACATGCTGCAACATATTTAACATAAAGTACTAAAGTCCTTTCTCAATACCATCAAGGTTTAAATCCACATTCCTCTCACTTTGTCCAGAGGTAGGGAAATCTCTCTCTCTCTCTCTCTCTCTCTCTCTCTCTCTCACACACACACACACACACACACGAAACACAACGTTTAAAAAGTAAGCAAAATTCTGTACTTCCAGTTGAATTAAAAATACAAAGAATAAAAATAATAATAAATAAAATACAGTGGTTTTATGATGTAGTGCAGACTGAAACAGGATGATTGTATAGAAGAAGAATTCTGAACACACACACAAACACACACACACACACACACACACACACACACACACACACACACACACACACACACAGGTCTTCTATTCGCTCATCCTGTTTCAGTCTGCACTACATTTTATTCTTTATACTTTAAAATTCTTTTAAACTTGATTTGTTTTTCATTTATTGTAAACATTATTATTATTCCGAAATGAACACACACACACCCATCAAATATGAGCGTGTTCAAAAAGAGACTCTCGTTTATTCATTCAAAGCAGAAGAATTTATACACATTGTACACATTGATAAATAGCACTCCGTGGACGGTTTCTACTGGTTCAAGTGTCAGACAGATTTAGACAAAACACACAGCACTTAGTCATGATACAGAATAAGTCCCATGTCATGTTGATACAGAAGTACATAATAATATAATCAAGGATAGCAGTTGCTCAGAGTATTCAAAGAACTAACTAAATGATTACATTCATCATATATTTGGAGAGCAGTTCATAATATAAGAGGGTACATAATATAAAATATAACATGATCAAAGAGAATTTCCTTTCAATCCTCTCTTTATTCTAGCGTAGCATAGAATAAAACCAAAAGGGAAATTGTAAGGGTAACATCACATCACCCTGTCATAGGAAAGTCATGATATGTCTGTGAGACCACATCTGAAAACCGCTGAAACCACAGCGCATGCAAGTTATTAATGTAAATGTCAATCGGAGCTGTAATGGGTCACCTCAGGATAAGAACTATGGTTGGAATGGCCAATTGGAGTAGAGCTAAAAAGAGCTTGTAGTTACAGAATCTTGAACCGAGGCTATACTACGACGTAATACAGGAAGAAAATACAGGGCCCTTACTGTTCTAGTAGTAACATGGTGAACTACGCTCTCAGTTGTCACAACATACATTCCATCAGTGAGTCGAGCAAAGGTGCAGAGACCATACCAGCCATGGGGAGAGAAGCGATGCCCTAAACCCACAAACCCAGGAATGGTCTTCTACAGTGTTTGCTCCAAACACCAGAAAGCTCAACAAACAAGTAAAAGTTAGTGGTATCTCAGGCGCTTTTAAAAGACTCCTTCCTCTTGATAGGAGTCCAGACGCATCAGTAGGCCAATTATTATTATTATTTATTTATTTTATGGTCAGCGTAGATCATAGGGGAGATCTTTACAATATGGAGTAGCACCTGGTTTATCAACACCTATTAAGGGTTTATTTTACTGGCGGTTATGTTGAATGCGGAGTAAGAACATAGCGATGACACGGATCAATATTGTCATAGCGGTGTCGCCCTAAGACCGACGGCTACCGAAAGCACCACAAATGTTGATATGTTTCTCGTGACTGGATAAAAAGGTGAAAGGATGGAGGGTGTTGGCGCGCAGAGGAACGTAGATAAAACAGGGTGTAGTAAGATGCATTTGCTTCAGAGTTAGAACTGAATATTTACAGTATGCTTTTGATTGAAATATTCTATATGTAAGTCACCAGACACATCAGACTCAGCTGTAAGACTGTCAGAATTTGAAAATGAACATCAGATTCATCCCAAGAGGATATACTGGGGATATAAATATACAAAGGGAAGAAATAAAAACCAAACCTCGCACTCAGGGAAAAACCTTTAAGAAGGAAAATTCCCCCCCTGCCAGCACTATGTGCTCGACAGCACCCTCTTACACTTTTCTCGTGCCTGATTGCGCTCTCACACTTCAGCTAATACAGGAAAACTATATGTACGTATAATTACAAGAATAGTCTTAATATCCGTAAGGGAGAGTTGTAAAATCAGATAATAAAACACGCTTTATGATCGTATTGTTTTAGCTGATGTTCGCGCGCACGCTCTACATATAGAGGAAAGAGGAGTTTGCTTTTTACACGAAATGGTAGAACAGGTGCCCACAGACCCCTAGGTGCTAATACCTTGCCTCTAATGATACCGAAGTAATATTTCAGAGGTCGAAAGTCACGCATAAATGATGATAGGGTGATCGATCAGGTAAGCCTTTGTCCTATTTACAAATGGGTAAAGAGAGGTAAAGTCAAAATAATTGATTCTCTCACCGGGTTGAGCAACATAATGCAAATTTAACGCGTTTGTTCGGACCGCGTAAAAGAGCATCTCGGTTTAAACGTGCCAGGAAAGTCACCAAAAATCTTTTAGAAAATTTTGCACGTAGATTGTCATTTTTCTTCATTTCATTCCCACATCAGAGTGACTTGCAAATTGAAAGTGTCTTGCAAATTCTTAACTTTCCATCGATTTTTGACGGATATCTCCGAAGGTTGCATTTGATTTGGTAAGAGGATGCGGGGTCATTGAGGGAAAACAATTTTTCACAGCCGTGATAAAAACATCCAAGAAACTTAAAAACCTTACGGTTTTTCCCCTTCCTCACAGTAACCATCTACGTAATAGGTACCAAACCTGACTTCACCTTCGCTCAACGCGTAGCGCGTAATGGGTAGGTTTGGCGCTTTTGAAACATATTCGGTGCCATTGAATGGAAGGTGTTGAGAAAGATTTCTGAGCGGTGATGTAATTATCAAGCGCGGAATAGCTAAAGTGTCTTTACGCAGGAACTTGGTTCTAAAGATTTTCATGCACACAGATGCGATCATATGCATTTAAAAGGATCGAACTTTTGTACTATCCAGAATTTCTTGTCTGAAAGCTATATAACCCTTTCTAAAATTTCTACGGCCGCTCATACAGTATTCGGCCATCTCTTTCTTGAAATCAAAGACTTTGTCAGAAACCGCTCTGTACCACTTTAAAGAATTCTTCTCTATCTTTTAGGCATCATGCCATCTACAACGTAAAAACTTAGGGTCAGGATACGCCCCACGTAACCCTGACGCTCTACGGTGTTCCAGAAATGGGGAAAATAGCCTTTCTTGCTTTCCTCAAAACCCTTCATCGCTTTGGGATGCTACCAGTTTCATGGGTAAGAAGGATAGACTATCGATGTAGGACTAACGTAAACGCTGCATCGATGAAGCACAAAATTTTACCGCCTTTGCGCTATGATTTCGGTGTGATTCCTTCTTTCACTAAATGGTTTAACAAAAGGTATGAATCGAACCTCTAGCGGCTATGAGCGATAAACTTGTAGCCGTGGTATGTATTACATCAAAACTTTTTAAAGAAGGCACTGACGCGAATCATCCCCTCTCAGCCACCCAACTCCTCTCCCTTAAAATCAATACAGCATATGAAATTAGCTACATGTGTTCCTGTTTCCTGCCTAGTTCTCAAAATCGTAAAACACATAACCGTGATATCGCTTTCTCCTAGCCCCTCTCTGTATAAAACATCTATGCTCGATATCCTCATCGTGGTGTTTTTGGGGCTGCAGAGTATACATTTCGAATGTGTACATACGGGATTCTCACGATTAGAAGGTTTATCCCGTATCTCGTGGCTTACATTTACCGCAGTAGAATCCCGTTTCACACATAGAATATTTGCCTTTGCGCCATTGAATCTTTTGCTTTATGCCTCTCTAAAACAGTAATGTGAGCTACACAGTGTCTCTGACACTCTGGACATTTAGTAACATTCTTAGGGTGTTTGTAACAATCGGGTCGTGACAAACGTTACAGCTATAAGCGTATTTATGTTTCCATAAAACGTCAAACCCTGAATGGCAGAAATGACAAACATGACTTGTTCCTAAAAGTCCTGTGATACTTTTTAACCCCATAATAGTGGTTATCATGCAAAAACAAGTAAATAGTTTTTTCGTGGGAAGTCTTGCTAGTTTGAAAGAAGGAGTATCCGCTTGCTAGCAGAACAGTGTACGATTACGATTTTACAATTCAAATGTCTTTCAAATTCGACATCGTCAGCTTAAGCTGACCGCGGTGTTTACGGATAATCCCACATCGCGTGTGTAATTTTCTAGCGATTTGTTGTTTCAAAATCATTTTTTTCACGATCAAAAAGTTGGCTGACACTGCGAGCGCTAAGCACATGTTGTCTCTGTTGTGAAAAAATGTATAGATGGTTCATTTTCTTCCGTATGGTTTCTTGATTTGAATATATGGCCTTATCTTCCCTTCTAATTCCACCACCACGTAGGTGGTCGGACGCATTTGGACGAATATTTCAAGGGTATTATCGGTAAAAATTTCACGCTTACTCTGAACTGCATTTTCGAGCATGGTCAGAAAAGAACGAAATCGATGACACCATTGTCTAATTGAACGCGTGGATGACACATTGATCGGTATCTCCTCTAATTTCAACGGTGACTACATCCTTAACAGAAATTAAATTGTTAGCGATTTCAATCACACTGTTTAAAAATCTCTAAAACATCATTATAAAAATCTGCAAAGCTGTCAACGTTCGCGATAGAAGAAAAAATTCACTCTTCTACTAATCTCAGTGTTGTTGAATCTTCCATTAATTATTATAATATTAGGATCTAATCCATCACCATCTTGCTCAACTTGGATATAAGGCGAGTGTATGTTTTCCATTTGGAATCTGGGATATCGGGCGAGTGTGTTTTTTCCATTTGAGAATCTTGGATATCCGGGAGTGTGTGTTTTCCATTTGAGAATCTTGGATATCAGGCAAGTGTATGTTTTCCATTTGAGAATCTTGGATATCAGGCGAAAGTGTGTGTTTTCCATTTGAGAATCTTGGATATTAGGCGCAGTGTATGTTTTCCATTTGAGAATCTTGGATATCAGGCGAAGTGTATGTTTTCCATTTGAGAACTCTTGGATATCGGGCGAAAGTGTATAGTTTTCCATTTGAGAATCTTGATACTCGGGGGAAGTGTATGTTTTCCATTTGAGAATCTTGGATATCAGGCGAGTGTATGTTTTCCATTTGAGAATCTTGGATATCAGGCGAGTGTATGTTTTCCATTGGATGGTTGTATTCATTATCGTTTTTCCTAATTTTGTGCAATATTGGTAGGGTTTTCGATAAGTTAACCAGACTGTCATTTATCCTCATAAGACTTTGATTAAGTTCGTGTATCATATCATGAGAAGATAACGGTCTAGGTTCCTGAGTCGCTTTCTGAGATTGAGGCGATATTCTGAACGGGAGATAATGACATATTTTCATTGATTTGATTCACCACGCCTATTAAACATGGATTTATCTGCCATAGATTCTCTTTGTTCGATTAGGTTATTTTGTAGCTGTAACAGACATTGATTTAATTCAAAAATATGCCGTGTGCGCCACCGGCATACTTGATACAGTTTGACTGGAATTTCGACTCGGGTTTTCATTTTGAGTATTGCTCTGGTCTGACGATCTTAAATTTTCATTCAACTGATTGACTGCATCGATTAGATCAGGGTTTAATTGTACTGAATGACCGTGTTCATTTAGGTTATTATGTAACTCTAACAGACAATGATTTCATTCAGAAAATATATCGTTTTACGTCCACCGATGTGTTTGATAAGACGCCATTTGTACTCTGATTAGGTCTCTCACTAATGACTTGGTGTGACGGAATTAAACTTTCGTTCAGCCGGTGGATCGCATCAGTTATACATGGGTTCAGGGGTGTGTACGGAATCATGATATAACGGACCATTTGAAATGGTTTCCATTATAAAAGAAATCATGTGATAATGGAGAATTTTCGTCTTTTTTTTTTTTTTTTAGTCTCTATATCCGAACTGCATTTCAGTCGTTTTCTCGCGCCATAACTATCAGACAATTTTCTAATCGACTTTATGTTCACTGAGAGACATCTATTCACATTTTCAAGTGAGCTGTACAGTAAAGGGACAAAATCTGTACCTCGACCAGATTCAAGTGTATAATCAATCTGTCCAAAGTTTTCCAATAAATCAGTCTTTGCTTCGAAGAATTCACGCCACACTGCACAGATCTGTTGTAGTTCGATGTCTTGTTGAATGTTGGTTTCCGAGATGATTTCCTCTTGGTAATCTATTGCATCACTCGTATCTATAAGTCATAGAACATGTGAAAGAGCTTTTATTTATTTATTTATTTTTAGTGCTGTTTAAATAGAAGGTAAAATATACATCAACTCACCTGAAATATCTCCACTGTAAGCACTGTTAGTCACGTTTCCCTCAACTTCTGAATATGATACAAACAATGTTATATTCACGTATGCAAGACTTACAGCATGAAACATTCATAATTTTATGTTATGACTTACGTGTGGAGCTCAGATTCAAAAGGTCATGAGCGTTTGTTTCGGGAATCTCATCATCAGAAATAATAACCAAGCTGTCTATAAAACAGTAAAACAAATAAAAACTTACTTTTAATAACTTAACATTTCCATTTTAGATCAACTACATAGATCTCAGAGACAAATTTTAATGACCTATACACTAGAATCAGATGATCTTAACTCGGTCTTACACTGTAATATAAATGTAATGAATATTTAAATTTTAGATAAAAGTACCGTACCAGATTACATATGACCAGATAAGGATGATGATTTTTGTACTGATGAAGTTTATATCATAATCATTGTCAATTGGATAATTACATAAACATTGTATTTCAATTTATATTTAACTATTTCATTGATTAAAATACATATTCTTACCTGCTGAGAAATCCATGGTGTCTGGAAGTAGTGAAGGATAGACTCTGGAAATTCTATTGAACTTTGTCGATGTTCAAACTTTCAAGTGCTGGACCTTTATAGATGGTTCATATGCATGCTAGTGTGTGTGTGTGTGTGTGTGTGTGTGTGTGTGTGTGGTTGTGTGGAATCCATCAGAACGGGTGTTTTACGGTGTTGACCTTTGACTTAGGCCTGACTCCGAATGGTTCCATATTCTATGTGAAGGGACCGAGAACTTAAAAGCAAAACGGTTCCTTTTTCTGCATCGAAAAAACCCGGCTGTACATCCGTTTGACATTACCCAATATTGAATCTTTTCATGTTCTAACATTTTTCTATTCTTCCCAAAAAAGTGTGAGCTTTTTTCGGCTCGTTAGGACAGACATCAGCCATGTTGTAAGCTCACACACGTTGATCTAAGTACAGAGTATTAGGAAACCTAGAGGGATGCTCGACTTTTATAAACAGGTTCGTATGCATGCGTTTGTCTGTACGTGCACATGTGTGTCATATTTTTGGTTGGATGTGTTATACACATGGCCGTACCATGTATGGTAACGTTTGTGTCAGGAATGTATGTGATCCCGATTTAACATAACTATATATATTTTTATGATCATGACCTTTGACCTAGATATAGGGAGTTAGAATATGTATCTTTTTGGCCTTTGACCTAGACCTGTCAAAATTAAGGTTTCAATCTATACAAACTATTTCTCTCTCTTGCCTCAATTTTTTTTAATATAAAGTTATAAATCCGCTCTGTAAGCTCTTGGCAGCAATGTTGTTTCTCCATTTACTCACTATGGCTAGAAAAGAGAAGAGAGAAAAGCATGTATATGTTTATACACTAGCTAATAGATTAAATTGAAGAGTAAAATGTCTACCTGTGTTTTTAAAATCTCTCATTTCCTCAGAATTGTAAAAGGTAATTCATGTTTTTTTCTGGGTCGGATACTTTTATTTTGACATGGATTAGAAATGATACCTTTGCATTTCCTTATCTGAATGTTTCCGTTATGAAGTGTGTGTGTGTGTGTGAGTGATAGAGAGAGAGAGAGAGAGAGAGAGAGAGAGAGAGCGCTGCAGCTTTTACGTGACAAAAAAACTTAAGAGACAGTTTTCTTTTATTTTTTGGCTCAACTGAGTGACTACATTCTCTCTCTCACACACTCACTCACTCACACACACACACACACACACACACACACACACACACCCACCCCATAGTAAATACAGTACCAAGGGTGTTCTAAAAATAACACAACTCAACTGTGAGCTGCGTCTAAAATTTGATATACTATTCTAATTAAATTTAATTATTTTTATACTGTCAAATTTTTATTCCCGTATTGAAGTTGAAAAGATATAGTTCAAAGGTCAGTTCGTGGAGACTAAGCTAGAGGGCGCAGTGCAGACGGGGGGCTGAATGCGGTTTCTTGCCCCAAAAAACATGGCCGAAAAAAGAAAGAAATTCTCATTTTCACAGTGAATGGGAGGAAGAGTTCTTTTTTACTACTGTGAAAGAAACCTGTGTGTGTTTAATTTGCAGGGCGACTCGTGGCGACGGCAAAGCGGCACAATGTGGAGACACACTTCCTGAGTAACCATGATAACTACCCACTGGGCCACAAAAAAGGTGTTATGTGCAGAAGTGATCGTCTTTGGACACGTGATGACTCCTGGTGTGAAAATCATGAACAGCATCCGCCTCCAAAGCGAAACAGCACAGGATACTCAAGGTGCTATTGGAGGAGATGTCAGCTGAACATGGTGACCTGCTGCTACAGAAACGATGGCTCAGCAGAGGACAAGTTTTACTGTTTTCTGTCACTTTTGGGTGAAATCAGAGTCCATGCAGTCCAAAGTCGAAGATGTGTCGCTGCTAGAGGACACAGGTCCACTCTGGTCCACTCGACCTTGCCTTTTAACGTACTGTACATTACTGAGAAACTAAACCACTTGAATTGCGAGCTGCTGTCAAGGGTAAGACTGTTGTAGAAGTGATAAGTGCTTTAAATGCATTTCAAGCCAAGATGAACATTTTCTCTGTGCATATACAGAGAAAAAGGTGCTGCACTTCCCCTCTGTGCAGTCGGTGCTGAAAGACGATGCTTCTGCATCTGAGACATTTGACAAAGTTGCAGAAAAGTACACTGTCAAGTCATAAACAGACTTGGGCAAGAGTTTGAGAATAGGTTTCGTGACCTTGATCAGCTTGAGTCATGTGTGTCATTCATTTCCAATCCTTTCATGAACGTGGACATAACATGTATTGCTGAGCATCTTAGTGCAGTGTTCAACTTGGATGCTGAACAGGTGGAGCTTGAGATCGTAAGATTGTGAAATGACCTCCACCTCAGAGTCTACCAGACTGCACCAAACTTTTAGGGTCTTGTAGACACAGAGAAGTACAGTGGGGTACGCACAGCAGCTATGAAGGTTGCAGCCTGTTTGGTTCAACCTATCTCTGTGAATCAGCGTTTTCTGACATGATCTTCATCAAGAACAAACACAGAGCACGTCTCACTGATGCACATCTGCAAGACTCACTCAGAGTTGCAGTGTCAAGTTACACACCAGATTATAATACACTGGTGAACAGCATGCAGTGCCAGTCTTCCCACTAACAAAGAAACAGACACCAGATGTTGTCAGTGGCAACACAGCAGTGCCATGGCAAAGTGGAATAAAATACTGAAAAATTGTGTTCAAATCAAAAGTGTGTTCATGGAATGTCACAGTGATAATTTTGTTAAAAATGCTGCAGATTTGGTCATTAGTTCAAAATGTGATCAGATTTATTATAAAATATGAAAGTAGATTTTTCTTAAACATTACATAATTGATCACTTTTTCAAACATGGTGCAACATAGTTCATGATTTGTTCAAATGGTTTGTCAGTGGTTAGTGACAATGGGACATTTTTCCTATGAAGTGTTGTAGAAGTGATCATCTCAAAATGTGAACAATTGCTGAGATTAATAGAAATAAAGTGTTGAATATTGATATGATCTGTTTCCCACCTTGTTGATTCATTGTTGATAATTATTGTGAGAAATCATTAACGTGATCCGTGTCTTCACATAGATGAGTATCATTTATCATTAATAATAATATATAACTAAAGGTAAACTGAGCAAATGTGTTATTTCAGAAGAGTGGATCAAACTGGTAGCCCTGGTAGCCCAACTCAGTACCCATGAAGTAGCTCTCAGTTTCAAAAAGGTTGGTGACCCCTGCAGGAGACTGATGGAACTGTACTGAAGATCATTATGTGAAATAAATGTAAAAGTTCTCAGGGAATAAACTTTGAATAGAGCAATAGATCTTACTTTATACAGTGACATGAACAGTGATGTCATCATACCATGAGTTTTACTCCTCAACAAGACACTTGTATTCTCCTTCATCAGAGACATTATTTAATAAAATAATTAACATTTGAATCATGTTTACACCACAGACCAAATGCATCCACCCATTTTCTATACCGCTTATAAATTGTTCTGAACTGGGAAGAGAATATGTGAAGTTTTATTTACACAAATGGAACATTTGTTTTGTAGAAAACATGAAATACATGAAAACTAATAAAGGTGAACATTAATAAGAAATATGGTAAATGTGCACTTATATAGCGCTTTACACTGTGTCTCATTCACCCATTCACACACACACTCACACCAATGGTAGCAGAGCTGCCATGCAAGGCGCTAGCTTGCCATCGGGAGCAACTTGGGGTTCAGTGTTTTGCCCAAAGACACTTCCGGCATGTGGAGTCACCCAGGCCGGGAATCGAACCTCCAACCCTACGATTAGTGGACAACCCGCTCTACCAACTGCGCCACTGCCGCAAGAGTGCGCGTAAAGCAAGAGTGCACACACACACACACACACACACACACACACACACACACACACACACACACACACACACACACACACACACACACACACACACACACACACACACACACACACACACACACACACACACACACACACACACACAAAAAAACACAGACACACAGACACACAAGACACACAGACACACAGAGTGGATTTTACCTGCTTGAGATTCCATAAAGCTGAAGAGATAGTAGAGACACACACAGGAACATCATCCCTGATCTGTAATTGTTACAGTACATTTCACAAACTAAATGCCATATAAAGATCTTCTCATTAAGTTCACTTGTGTATCAGACAACATGCTGCAACATATTTAACATAAAGTACTAAAGTCCTCTTCAATACCATCAAGGTTTAAATCCACATTCCTCTCACTTTGTCCAGAGGTAGGGAAACCAGTCCAACTAGCTTTTCTCTCTCTCTCTCTCTCTCTCTCTCTCTCACACACACACACACCCACACACAACACACAGTTTAAAAAGTAAACAAAATGATGTACTTCCAGTGGACTTAAAAGTATAAAAGAATAAAAATAATAATAAAGAAAATACAGTGGTTTTATGATGTAGTGCCAAAATAGAAGAATTCTGAAAAACACACACACACACGTTTTCTATTGTCATCCAGTTTCAGTTTGCACTACATCATAAAACCACTGTATTACTTTTTTTATTCTTTATATTTTAAAATTGTTTTAAACTGTATTTGTTTATAAACATTATTATTATTATTATTATTTCCATTTTAACAAATATAAATCTAGTCATTTACACTCTGTTATTACTGCATCTGTCATGTATCAATGAGGGAACTCTGGACTTCATTTCCCAGCAGCCACTACACCATACTCATCAGTGTCACATGACCACATGCACCTGATTTATGTTTGGTTAATGATCACACTAGTATATATGCCACTGTTTGCACTGCTCTCTTTGTCTCACGTTATCATCTATCCATGCTTTTGTCTATTTCACAGTATTTAGGTTTTTTGCCACAGTATTTTTGTGTGTGTGTGTGTGTGTGTGTGTGTGTGTGTGTGTGTGTGTGTGTGTGTGTGTTGTAGAGTCCTTTGTTTGTGTTTACTGTTTATTAAATGTTTGAAGATCTGCGCTTTGCTTCCGAATTCAACTTTGTAACGTGACATCATTCTGTGAATGTACAACAACTCTGAGGAGCAAATAATATCTGCCTCTATTTAAGTATAAATAGCATCTAACAACTATTTCTACAAAGAACTGCTACTTTTATATAGTGTAAATAGAATATATCTCTATTTTCATTTAGTCTGTTGGGTTTTATCTACACAGACATCAGCAGCTGAACTTCATCCATTTTATTGATCATATTAAATTCTGCAGTAAAACTCCGTGTGAACTGTAAATGATCTTTATCATTACAAATCAAATATCAATAAAGTTCCACAATCATAACGTGTTAAAAACAGACTGAATGATTCAAGTGATGTTTATGCAAAAAAAAAACAACAAAAAAACAGGTTTTAAAACAAACTGTACAGCACTTTAAAAGAGAATATGTATTTCTAAAATTTTCCAGAAAAGTAAAATATTTATTTTATTCTCACCATTTAATAGATGATTAAATCTGTGAGGTGAAAATTCATTCAGTGTTAGATACAGGAGAGATGATCAGTGGTGCTGAATTTATACCTCCTTTATTGTACCCAGGATTGAAGAATGGATAGAGTTTCTCAGTGAAAGACTGAGCAGTGAAAGAGTAGATATGAGAGCTGGACTTCACATCATAAAAGGAGACCAGACCCTCCTCATAATCCACAAACACCCCCACCTTCTCCACCTTCTCTCTCAGTGTGAGGAGGACATCAGTATCAGCAAAAGCCTCATACTGATTCTCATTCCACATCTCCACAGTCCAGAATCCATCCTGAGGACTCAGTGTAATCAACCCCTTCCTGTTAATGTTCTCTCTCATGACTCCTAATATCCAGTCAGTTTTCCCTCTGACCTGCACCTCATAATAAAATCTCCCTGAGGAGAAACTCTGCTTTCCCAGAACTGCACGATATCTAGTACCCCCCCGTTTTGTTTTATAAGGAAATCCTGTTCTGTGTCTCCACATGTCACTTCTTTTCCATCTGCAGACAGGATAAGATATGGATGAGCTGTATCAGGATCCAGAGTCACATCCACTGAGAGAAACACACAGAGTGAGATGTGAGTTTGCAGGTAAAAATATGAAATCATCATCAGTGGATCTCTGAGGATTAAATTATGAATCTGAACACTGAAAAAAAGAGAACTTGAATTTCAAGCATGTTAATAAATAAATAAATAAATAAATAAAGACAGATGTGGTTTTCAACCTTATCTACTTCAATATTATAAATGTAGATCAGTTTTTCACTCTCATACACAGACACACAGAACTTCTCACTTCATGAGAAAATTTCGATAAAGAAACAGAACAGAGACATTTTCAAACTGACTCCAAAATAAAAGTAGCTAGTGTAACGTTTACTTAAATATCTTCTCCTCTACACCTATCCATTTACTAATGGATTAATAAAATAAAAAATAAAAATGAAAAAGGCAAATCCCATGAAAAAAGATTAAGAAAATGTAACGTATGTATATGTTTATACACTAGCTAACAGACTAAACTGATTTTAAAATCAGTTTAGTCCATTTTAAAATCTATCATTTCCTCTAAATTTTAATGATGGTAACTATTATTGTTCTGTGTCGGATACTTTTATTTTGACATGGGTTATAAATGACTGCCTTTCCATTTCCTTATCTGAATATTATGAAGTGTGTGTGTGTGTGTGTGTGTAGAGAGAGAGAGAGAGAGAGAGAGAGAGAGAGAGCAAGAGACAGCTGCAGCATACATAAACTGCACACATAAATACAGTAGAGACTCTGATGTAACTGTACTGAAGATAAAATTGTTCTTACCTGCAAACTTCTTCTTCTTTATAAACTCTGAAAAATTAATCAATATTATATATGAATTTATCAAAGTACAATTAGATATATAATTAATATTTGAATCATATTTACACCACAGACCAAAAGTACAAACCAAATCCATCACCCATTTTCTATACCGCTTATCCTACACAGGGTCGCAGGGAGCCTGGAGTCTATCCCCAGGATAGCGGGGCAAACAGCAGGGGACGGGATGGCCAACCCACTGCAGGGCACAATCACACACACTACAGACAATTTGGAAACGCCAGTCAGCCCACAACGCATGTGTTTGGACTAGGGGAGGAAACCGAGTACCGTAGGGAGAACACGTTAAACGGGCAAAGGTGGGATTTGAACACCAACTCCGCGGATGTGAGGAAAACATGCTGATCACTAATCCCCCGAGTCCCCACAAACCACATAAAAATAAATCAATATTTAAAACACCAGAAACAAGTTTATTGCCATCAGTAGATTTTTTTTGCCTAGAAATAGAGAAATGTAAAGAATGGAGAGAAATATAAATGTAAGAATCTGTTCCTCTTCCTAAATATATTCCGCTCCCTCCATAAAGGATTTTTAATTTCCATCTGTTTTAAATTTGTACTCAAATATTTTACATGGGGTTAAAGTGCACATCTTCAGATTTTAATAAAGTGTATTTTTATACATTTCTGAACATGTAGAAATTACAACACTTTATACACAGCCTCCATTCCATGGTATCATAATATTTGGGACATTGAGCTGCACAGGTGTTAGTGATAATTCCGGTGTGTTTAATTGCTTCATTAGTGCAGGTATGAGAGAGATTTCAGCATCTAGTCTTTATTCCAGACTTTTGGTCACCTTTAGAGTCTTCTTTTACTGTTCATCAACATGAGGACCAGAGTGAGGGGTGAAAGTCAAGGACACATTATAAGGCTGAGACAGAAGAATAAATCAGTCAGAGACATTGGCCAAACTTTAGGCTTCCAAAAATATGAACTGTGTGGAGCATTATTAAGAAGAAAGAGAGAACGGGTGAGCTATAAAGGGTCTGGTAGGCCAAAGAAGATCTCCACAGCTGATAATAGAAGATTCTCACCATAATGAAGAAAAATCCTCATACACCAGTCTGACAGATCAGAAACACTCTTCAGGAGGCAGGTGTGGATTTGTCAGTGAATAATGTCTGCAGAAGACTTCATGTACAGAAATACAGAGGCTACACTGCAAGATACAGACCACTAGTTCTCCACAAAAACAGGATGGACAGGACAGTTTACTAAAAAGTACTTAAAGGCAGAGTTCTGGAAAAAGGTCTTGTGGACAGATAAGACCAAGATGAACTTGTATTAGAGCGATGACGAGAGCAGAGTGTGGAGGTGAAAAGGGACTGGACAAGATCCAAAGCATACCACCTCATCTGTAAAACATGGTCCTGTACGACTGCCTCAGGTACTGGCTCACTCATCTTCACTGATAATGTAACTGCTGATGGCAGGAGCACAATGAATTCTGAGTGCTGTTATTTACACATGGTAAAACTCAGGGGTATAAAATACTCATTATTAAAGAGTACGTGCACTTTAACCTCGTGTAAATAGTTTGAGTACAAATTTAAAATTGTGGAGTACAGAGGCAAATAAAAAATATATGCTTCATCCCAAACATTATGTATCTAATTTCTCTACTCACAGTTCTTCACAAATCTGAAAAATAAAAGTCCTTAAAGTGTCACAAACTCATATGTAATTACCGTCTTCCACTCTCTGTCTCTGCAGCTCTAAAAAGAGAGAAAAAAAGTTCATATTAGAGATTAGACATACTTGTAGGATAAAGTTTAATACATTTATTATTTTCCATTGTGTGAGTTGTGTGTTGAATAAAACCAACAAGTGCATTTTCAAAGTTGAACTTTTCCAACAAGTTCAACTTTGTTTCTATAATACATTTTATAGACAGTAGAAATGTGGTGTTTAACACATGCATGAGGTCATATGTATAATATTATATACACTCTATGGACAAAAGTATGTGGACACTTGACCATCACACCTATATGAGCTTGATGGAAATCTCATTCCAAAACCATGGGCATTAATATGGAGTTGGCATTGCACATAGTGATCTTGTGTGCAGCTTGTGTGCAGCTCAGCTGCTTGGCCATGGAAACCTATTTCATGAAGCTCCTGATGCACAGTTCTTGTGCTGATGTTGCTTCCATTGGCAGTTTGGATCTCTGTAGTGAGTAATACAACAGAGGAAAGGTGATTTTTATGCACTATGAGCTTCAGCACTCAAGCGGGCCCTGTTCTGAGAGTTTGTGTGGACTAACACTTCATGGCTGAGCTGTTGTTGCTCATAAACACTTCCATTTCACAATAACAGCACTTACACCATGTTCACACTAGCACCCATTACGTCTCTCGTGTCACTTGTAGTTTGTCTCTTGTGGGTGTGGAGCGAAGTGCTGCTGCTGTTGCGTGTGGGTGTGTACCGTCCATTCAGCTCCAGTGAGAGTCATGACCAAAATGTAGCTTACAGCACACAGTTAACTACAGTATTTTATTTATTTATCTTTAAAATACACTTTGAATTGTAATGTTTTATTAAAGTGGAAAAAGTGTGAAAAATCTGTTGTTTGATGTTTGTTACATAACGTATTCGGATAGCGCATTAGTAGCACAAACTAACTGTACTAGCTATTTTTCTTTGTAATGTCTCTATACAGGTTTAATGAGAAGTCATAAGACAGGATACAATGAAACCATGGTTATGAATTTTGTCATTTTTTAGTTAAGCAATACATGATACTACCTTCTTTGCAGGTAGGAACTAAATGTTGTTCCACATGCAACATACAATTAACTCCAAGAACCCTTTCCATCAGATGGATTTACCTTGTCATTTACATTTATGGCATTTGGCAGATGCCCTTATCCAGAGCGGCACACATTTATCCCATTTATACATCTGAGCAGTTGAGGGTTAATTAAGGGACTTGCTCAAGGGCCCAACAGTGGCAGGTTGACAGTGCTGGGATTTGACCTCATGACCTACTGGTCCAACGTCTTAACCACTGAGGTACACCACACTAATTTACATAAATATATATATATTTATGTAAATTCTCATATATATATATATATATATATATATATATATATATATCCAGTGACAATACAGTGTTCAAATAACGTGTATTAAAATAGCGTAATGTCCCTTTAAGAAAATCAGCAATCAGGAGCGAAAGTCCCGCCCACTGCTGAACATGATTAACAGGCCACGACGCCATTTTGTGATCCTGTGGACACCGCGTGCGTGTGTGAGACAATAGGAGACGCATGATTTTGGCAACCGGAGGAAAATTATAGAATTAAAGTGATAAAAACGAAGCGAATTATCAAGCTGAAGAACCACTACAGAAGACAGGATTAGGAGGAGCAACTGGGATGTTTTGAGAAATCCGGTTTACACCTCTATTGTCTCGGGTAAGCTAGTAAACTGCATGATGCTAATGCTGCTACTTGTGTGTATTGAGTTAAGGGATGTTCACGGCTAGCGCTGTGGAAATCAATTACTGACCGTGATACAAGGGTTTAATTTCAAATAACAACTGAAATAGTAAACTGATATTTAAGTTACCTGAGCACAGCAGCCCCTTGCTCATTTCTTTGTTTTAGGGGATATCTAAGTGAACTATATGGCATTCCTACTGGAGGGAAAGATATATATATATATATATATACTATATGGTTTTCTATGATTATTTTACCTTAATGTTGGGTGTAGAATTTAAACCTTAATGTTTAAATTCTGTTGTGAGTAAACATTTTGTTATCTTAAGGGTACTCTAATTAGAGTATTAGCATTTCAAACACAGTATGTGTTGTAACTTAACTCAAGTAGAGCCTATACTGCCTATTTTCCCTAATGCAAGATAAGAGCACCCTGATGCAATTCTGGTTGATTTATCATCAGCTATTTTTGAAAATAATATAATGTTATGCTGATTACTGTAGATATATCTAGATATTGAATTGAGATTTGAAGTTTGAACTGAAGTGTGACAAATAGGTCTAAACGTGATTATTGAGTATTATAAGTATGATGCTTAATGTTACATGATAAGCTTTAGTATGATTGTTGTACAACATATAGATACATGGGATGTCATTCTAAAAAGATAAACCTGTTTGCAAAAGTCCCAAGAACTACCTCAAGTCTTATGGACAGTGAGAACTACTTGGAAGATCCCTTTCTATTGATGGCGAGCCTCCCGGTGTGATCTTGAAGAGACGTCGACCAACTCAGTGAGTATACCTCCCTGGTGGTAGGACAGTATCGGCCGCCTGAGCTGGTACACATTTTCCACCCAAAAGCGCCAACCTTCCTCATAAACAGGGAAACTGTCACAGAACAGGTGACCCATGTTGACAGTAGATTGATTAATCCAGAACGTGATCACAAATTTAGACTTCACCGACCCCAAAAGAGATGGAGATCAAAAGACTCAATTACTTTAAAGGGCCCATTTTTTTATTTTCAATTGTCTGTACATAATTGTTTCAAATGTTGTTTGAAAAGAACTAAGTAAAGGTTATTTTGATACAACTTATCTGGTATCATCCTTCCTTGTATGGGTTCAGTTTAAACCACTTGGCTCCTTTCGAACCTAGCACAGTGTTGGCTCATATTTAGAGGATAGCACGGTTATGCGCGCACACACACACAATTTCTTTTTATGCCTAGACCAGCGTTTCCCAACCTTCTTGCAGTCAGGGCCCCTTCAAAGTAAAAAATTAATTGTGGCACCCTACACACTGGTTTGCATGCCATTTTTTGTAACTTGCCACGTGGACCGCATCCAAAAATGAGTGACTTTCAGCCGACTCTTGCTGAAAGGTACAATTGTAGAGGCATCTCTATGATCCATCCATGCGGACCATAGCGATAGCCAGATGGCATAAAATTCATGGAAACATTTTTAAAAATAGTGATTTCGATTTGCTTTGTACATACTGTTGAAATAAAGCTAAAAGTTTTTTGGGGTGCACCAAGTTTTCATTCATCAGTATCTTCACAAATGTACAGTCACTACACTACACCTTCAGACAGTGATTAAACCTCATTCTTTTGTCTTTATAGAGACATTCACATTGATGGGCGGCCATACAGAGTGATCATTCTGTAATATCTTTCTTTTGTCTCTATACATAGAGACATTTGCACTGATGGGTGAACATAATGATTTTATAAATGTGAGAGGTGCACCGATACTAAATTTCTCAGCCGATACGATAACCGATTAGTGATATCGGCCGATACCGAGAGTGGTTCTGCCTTTTATGCCTTCTTTAAAATGAATAATAAATTCCACAATTCTGAAGGAAATGCAAATAAAAACATTCTCTCCGTTTCACAGTAACTGGTCTCATAAACAGAAAACACATTACTCTAACATTAACAAATGAACTAAATTCTGAAGATTAAATTAAGATTTCTTAACTTACTGAATGTTATTAATTCGTATTAACATTGACTGAAATCTAAAACGCCCCCTGTTGGTCTCTCATTCACTCACTAAAAACACAAGCATTTCTACTTCATCACTGAACATCAAACTGGTAATATATGATATGAATATTTTTATATATTAACATTAACTGAATATGAAATGTACTACTCTACAAATATATTTTCTGTGCAATATATACTTTTTTAAACTTCTTCCTTTAAATATTTCAACAGTGTACTGGCCCTTTAATTCAGAGCGAACAGCTCCAGAGAGAGAAAAAAATGACTCGTCGCGAAACTCCCGCTTCACTGCTGCAACGTCCATTGTAGACTTTCAGTGCAGAGATTACAAACTACAGTTTTATCGTCATTCCACACGAGACATCTTTATACACAGTAAATTAAGTAAATTATTTTCTTGTAATGTGACAAGTGATAATCCCAAGGTTTACTGGGTTTTATATAATTCTTATGATTATTTGTTCTTTTTTTCCACACTGGGTTTTAATTAAGTTTACTGTAAACAAACAACAATTCCTCAGCATTCAGCAACTCCACACGAGACACCTAGTTTATAAGCGTTGCTATGGTTGTCCCAACAAACTACTACTTCTCTGAGCATTTTAGAAATGTTGAAGGATTTTTACACTTCACCCTGCTCTCATCAGAGGACACACCAGGGCTGGGAAACACTGAGACTGTGTACACAGTGCTTTATTATCTTACATTTCAACAAGGTGATATTGTCTCCTCCAGTGAAATATTCAGGATGATTTTAAAAGCACAAAAGTTCATTCTCACCTGCGTATTCCTTCTCCCTCTGAAGCTCTGAGGCTAAAACAGATAAAATAGTTTTGAGTATTTTGTATAAATTCTATATAAATAAAAGTATAAATAGATTAAGCAGTGTAATATAGTGAAGTAAATGAACACAAATCAGACTGCAGTTATGAAATGTAATTGTCCTGATGTCATATTTGTGAAATGATTGAGAACACTTCACAAAGTGGAACATGATGTTACAGGTCAGTTATGAGCAGGGTTGGGAGGATTACTTTAAAAACTTGTTATAAATTACTTGATAAATGTAATCAGTAATGTAATCCAAGTATCACAATACGGAAAGTAATGCAATCTGATTACTTTTGGATTACTTCAAGGTTTGCTGGGTTTTATATAATTCTTATATGATTATTTGCTCTTTTTTCCACACTGTAGGTTTTAATGAAGTTTACTGTAAACAAACACAACAATTCCTCAGCATTCAGCAACTCCACACGAGACACCTAGTTTATAAGCGTTGCTATGGTTGTCCCGACAAACTACTTCTTCTCTGAGCATTTTAGAAATGTTGAAGGATTTTTACACTTCACCCTGCTCTCATCAAAGAACACACCAGGGCTGGGAAACACTGAGACTGTGTACACAGTGCTTTATTATCTTACATTTCAACAAGGTGATATTGTCTCCTCCAGTGAAATATTCAGGATGATTTTAAAAGCACAAAAGTTCATTCTCACCTGCATTTTCCTTTTCCCCTCTGAAGCTCTGAGGCTAAAACAGATCAAATAGTTTTGAGTATTTTGTATAAATTCTATACAAATAAAAGTATAAATAGATTAATCAGTGTAATATAGTAATAAAGTAAATGAACACAAATCAGACGGCAGTTATGAAATGTAATTGTCCTGATGTCATATTTGTGAAATGATTGAGAACACTTCACAAAGTGGAACATGATGTTACAGGTCAGTTATGAGCAGGGTTGGGAGGATTACTTTAAAAACGTTACAGTTACAAATAAATTCATAAATGTAATCAGTAACATAATCCAAGTATCACAATATGAAAGTAATGTAATCTGATTACTTTTGGATTACTTCAAGGTTTACTGGGTTTTATATAATTCTTATATGATTATTTGCTCTTTTTTTCCACACTGTGGGTTTTAATGAAGTTTACTGTAAACAAACACAACAATTCCTCAGCATTCAGCAACTCCACACGAGACACCTAGTTTATAAGCGTTGCTATGGTTGTCCCGACAAACTACTTCTCTGAGCATTTTTGAAATGTTTGAAGGATTTTTACACTTCACCCTGCTCTCATCAGAGGACACACCAGGGCTGGGAAACACTGAGACTGTGTACACAGTGCTTTATTATCTTACATTTCAACAAGGTGATATTGTCTCCTCCAGTGAAATATTCAGGATGATTTTAAAAGCACAAAAAGTTCATTCTCACCTGCGTATTCCTTCTCCTTCTGAAGCTCTGAGGCTAAAACAGAAAATAGTTTTGAGTAATTTGTATAAATTCTATATAAATAAAAGTATAAATAGATTAAGCAGTGTCATATAGTGAAGTAAATGAACACAAATCAGACTGCAGTTATGAAATATAATTGTCCTGTAATATTTGTTAAATGATTGAGAAGACTTCAAAAAGTGGAACATGAAGTTACAGGTCAGTTATGAGCAGGGTTGGGAGGATTACTTTAAAAACGTTAGTTATAAATTACTTGATAAAAATTTACTGAGTAACGTAATCCAAGTATCACAATA
The DNA here is from genome assembly GCA_012411365.1 of Ameiurus melas. NCBI lineage: Eukaryota > Metazoa > Chordata > Actinopteri > Siluriformes > Ictaluridae > Ameiurus > Ameiurus melas. Next base: position 79,702 of record JAAGNN010000047.1, on the reverse strand, counting down.
TGAAAGTGATGTAATCTGATTATTTTTGGATTACTTCAAGGTCACATATGTAAATAAATTTAAGAGAAACCCAATATGATCTAAAATACTTTTACGTAGAGCTTATTGTAGAGTTTTCTTTTTTTTAAGTTTCATTTTTATTGAACATTTTTGCTGAACTTCTGATGAATCATTTCTGCTAACATTTCTAATAAACTTTCTGCTAAATATTTCTGTTGAACATTTCTGCTAAGCCTATCTAAATCGCCTTTTCTGTTCTGTCCTCCACACCCTTTCCCAAAAATAAAAACAAATTGAGCAGTAAATATTCACAGGTTTTTTTCTTTTTATACAAAGGAAAACAAAATTGAACCCACAACCCACCCCTCCGGCTCATCATGGATACCCATTAACTGTCGCTGGTTATAGAGATATTATAAAATTCAACAACAGGCACCAACCTTTAAGTGGGTAGTGTCTGTAACTCCACAAAGTATGCAATACAAAGGGGATGCTTATTTAGAAAAACTTATCTGTACAACCATTCATCGTATATTATTTTTTCAAGTTTCAGAAAAACTGTCCTTTATCCACTGGGAGATAGATGAGTATTTAGCAGACTTCCAATGTAACAGTAGGGAACGTCTTGCTATAAGGGATGTGAAAGCAATAACATCCTTTTGTATCGAGCTCAAAGGAATTGAAGCATGAGGAATCCCAAATATCGCAATCAATGGACAAGGCTTTAAATCTACCCTGGAAATAGTGGACATTATGGTAAAAAGCCAGACCAAAAACTATGGAGTTCAGGGCAGAAGAAAAACATATGGCCAAGATGACAGGGAGAACCATGGCATTTATCACACTTGTCCTATACATTCGGATACATCAGACAATCTCGATTTGGACACATGGACTCTATTTAAACCTTTGAACTGTATAAGTCCAAGACGAGCACAAGAAGTGGTAGTCTGTACCTCCTTGCTAGCATGTTCCCAACACTCCTCACTTATTTGTACTCATTCCGCTTTCCCACGCATTCCTAGTTTGTTACTCGACCCACCTAACCTCAGAATAAAATCATAAATCTTAGAAATCATTCCTCTCTGATGCGGGTTATTTGAAAACAGGTCTTCCCAGGCCTGTTCAGGAGCAGCAAGAAAATCGGGAAAACATCGAAAAGCAGTTCCGTATTGATACCGAAAGTAACGCATTGCACGGGGAAAAGATTGTAAGTGGATGCCAAATTGGCAGAGCTATCAAACACACCATCAGAATACAAATTTCTAACTTGTTTAATACCCTTGTCATACCACACTGAAAAATGAGGAGTCCAAACACGATGGAGGAAATAGATGCTTGTTGACTAAAGCAGTGGTCCCCAACCCCGGACGCGGACCGGTACCAGTCGGCATGGTCATTTGGTACCGGGCCGCACAGATAGAATAAACAACGTACATTATTTCCGTTTTATCTATTATCTGGGTCTGAACAATGTTTTATTTTTGAAAAAAAAGAACCGGATTCTCTCCGTTACATCCCGTCTATGACTCACTCTAGACGCATGTCAAGACGCTTGTCCCGGTCACGTGATACGTGTAAGCGTTAGGGGCAGAGCGGATGTCACTCATGTTATGTTGTTGGCGTGATCTTACTAGGACACCGGTAATATAGTTGCGATTTCACATTGGATCCACGTTTATTATTTTATATATATATTTTAAATTAATAAAACCCCAGTTTTTATGCCGGTCGTATCATTTTGTTTTGTTGTATTTATCCGCCACACCTTAAAGGCCGGTCCGTGAAAATATTGTCTGATATTAAATCGGTCCGTGGCGCAAAAAAGGTTGGGGACCACTGGACTAAAAGACACAAAGAGGATGCACCTACAAATTTAAAATGTCGCTTAAAGTGATACCAAGTGTGTTGAGAACAACAGGGTTATCAGTATATAGGGAACGTTTTGGAGGTAAAGGGGAGTAAAGTAGAGCAGGTAAACAGGATTCACTACAAGAAGATAATTCCAATTTTAGACCAAGAAGATCCAGGAGATTGAACCCGGTAACAAAGTTTATGGCTGTGTGCGCCAGCAATAGAATTGAAAATTGCACGTAGTCCTCCACTAAGTTTACATTTCTGCAATAAAGATTTACTAACCCTTGGGGGGCTTCCTTCCCCAAATAAATGTACTAATTATTTTATCCAATGCATCAAAGAATGATTTTGGGAGAGAAAGAGGCACTTGTTGGAACAAGAAAAGAAACTTCGGTAATATATTCATTTTGATGGCATTGATCTTGCCAATTAGGAAAAGGGGTATATTGTAGAGTTTTAAAACACGTTCAAGGTTTAGATTTGTTTTAAGAACATAAAAAGATGAATAAAAATAAATCATTTTCCTGATGCAGGTAACATTACATCATAAAAGCTAGGGTGAGCGTATCCTGATTTTCCAAAAAGAGGACACCTATTTTTGGGGGTGGGCGGGGGTGTGTGACTTAATAGCATTTAATACACTGAAAAAGACCCACTATTAGCATCACATAAATATATATAAATAAAAATGGTTTCACTCTGCACAGGTTTAAATTTTTTTACATTAATTTTGAATGTACATGGAATAAAATAAAATATTAGATGCCACGAGTGTATCTTCTGGCACATTTGAATGGCCATGTAATACGAAGCAATGTGATAAAATGAAATTAAGAATGACTTTATGGCCATGAGTATTGTTCGACTCAGGACAGCTTAATTTACTGCTATTGTCAAGCAACTGTTTGACACCGTACACATCATCACTTCACCTTCACGTGCGCACGAGAATGGGATAATGGTTGAGAGGCAGGAATTGCCAATAGTTGCGGCAAGCTTTCTGAAGAGGACATGTCCAGGAAAAAGAATTTGTGTTAATGAGCGTACGACTGAGCAAGAGAGAGCCAGAACTCTAATCAAGCAACTGTCTAGATTGTGTTATGTTAAAAGATTAAATTTGTAAAAAAAAATAATAATAATAATAATCCTAATAGTTGTTCCCATTTTTGATAAAAATGTACATGTAATCTGATTACTTTATTTGTTGACATAAATGTAACGGATTAGTTACCAGTTTTATGTATCCTGATTACGTAATGCCGTTACATGTATTCCGTTACTCCCCAAGCCTGGTTATGAGTCACTGAGTCATATATGAGCAGAACCTGAACCTCTACTGTTTGAAAGGAAATGTGTAAATGTGGTTACTGACATTATTAGTGTGAATTTTAAGATATTTGAATATATTGGTTCTGAATGAAACCAGGTGAAAGGCAAGTATTGAACATTTCGGATAAGAAATCTCAGCTAATAAAAATAGCAAAAAAAAATTTAAAATTTTTAAATTTTTTTTTTAAAAAAATAATCAGGTATTAAAAATTTCAAGAAATCCAGAGAAAACATCTGTGATATTCAGAAAGATCAAATGAACCAGACTCTAATCAAACTCAGTCAAACTCAGTCCTGACAAAATTACAACATACAACATACCAGATGTATTCCCTAACCCTAACCCTACCTTGATGTTTTAACATGAATTTTTATTATCTAAATTTTAAAAACCTGAATTTCACATAGTTTCAGGTTCTTCTGATTTTACTCTGTAATCCTCATTCCTGTTTACTTCCTGTTGTTCAAATCTGGATACATGACCTGAGCTGCCCACAATTTAGAAGCATTCATTTAAATAAACATGAGAAGGAGCTGTAATTTCTGCCCTCTGCCCCGATCTGCACCTTCTTGCAAACCTTCACCATGTTAAATTGTGTCTCCGAGTTAACAAAGTCCAAACAAAGTAATAAATGTCCCAATTAACTTCATGATTACATTTTAACAGGGTGATGCAGTGAAGGGAAAGAAGTATTTTATCCCCTGCTAATTTTGTACGTTTGCCCACTAACAAAGAAATGATCAGTCTATAATTTTAATGGTAGGTTTATTTGGACAGTGAGAGACAGAATAACAACAATAAAATCCAGAAAAACGCAGGTCAAAAATGTTATAAATTGATTTGTATTTTAATGAGGGAAATAAGTATTTGACCCCCCTGCAAAACATGACTTAGTACTTGGTGGCAAAACCCTTATTGGCAATCACAGAGGTCAGACGTTTCTTGTAGTTGGCCACCAGGTTTGCACACATCTCAGGAGGGATTTTGTCCCACTCCTCTTTGCAGATCTTCTCCAGGTCATTAAGGTTTCGAGGCTGACGTTTGGCAACTCGAACCTTCAGTGGCCACTCCAGGACATTAATGTGCTTCTTCTTGAGCCACTCCTTTGTTGCCTTGGCCATGTTTTTTGGGTCATTGTCATGCTGGAATACCCATCCACGACCGATTTTCAATACCCTGGCTGAGGGAAGGAGGTTCTCACCCAAGATTTGATGGTACATGTCCATCGTCCCTTTAGCAGAAAAACACCCCCAAAGCATAATGTTTTCACCTCCATGTATGGTGTTCTTGGGGTCATAGGCAGCATTCCTCCTCCTCCAACACGGCGAGTTGAGTTGATGCCAACGAGCTCCATTTTGGTTTTATCTGACCACAACACTTTCACCCAGTTGTCCTCTGAATCATTCAGATGTTCATTGGAAAACTTCAGACAGGCATGTATATGTGCTTTCTTGAGCAGGGGGACTTTGCGGCGCGCTGCAGGATTTCAGTCCTTCATAGCATACAGTGTTACCAATTGTTTTCTTGGTGACTTTGGTCCCAGCTGCCTTGAGATCATTGACAAGATCCTCCCGTGTAGTTCTGGGCTTATTCCTCACTGATCATTGCAACTCCACGAGGTGAGACCTTGCATGGAGCCCCAGGTCGAGGGAGAGTTGACAGTTCTTTTGTGTTTCTTCCATTTGCAAATAATCGCACCAGCTGTTGTCACCTTCTCACCAAGCTGCTTGGTCTTGTAGCCCATTCCAGACTTGTTTAGGTCTACAATCTTGTCCCTGACATCCTTGGAGAGCTCTTTGGTCTTGGTCAAGGTGGAGAGTTTGGAATCTGATTGATTGATTGCTGGTGGACAGGTGTCTTTTATACAGGTAACAATCTGAGATTATGAGCACTCGCTTTAAGAGTGTGCTCTAATCTCAGCTCGTTACCTGTATAAAAGACACCTGTGAGCCAAAAATCTTTCTGATTGAGAGGGGGTCAAATACTTATTTCCCTCATTAAAATGCAAATCAATTTATAACATTTTTGACATGCGTTTTTGGATTGTTTTGTTGTTATTCTGTCTCGCACTGTCTATCATTAAAATTATAGACTGATTATTTCTTTGTCAGTGGGCAAATGTTCAAAAATCAGCAGGGGATCAAATACTTCTTTCCCCTCACTGTATGGTCCGTTACGTTTGCACCAATTAAATAATCACTAAAACTTTAAAGAACAAAAAGTTCATTCTTAGCTGCATCTTGCTTCTCCTTCTGATGTTCTGAGGCTAAAACATATCAAATGGTTTAGAGTATTTTGTGTATTCTATATAAATAAATGTATACACAGATTAAGCAGTGTAATAAAGTAATAAGGTAAATGGACAACACAAATTGTCCTCTGGTGTTATTTAGCTGTTAAATGATTGAGCACACTTCACAAAGTGGAACATGATGTTACAGGTCAGTTATGAGTCATATAGAAAACAAGTAATTTAATGTATTGTGAGTGATGTGTTTGTATCTCTACTCTTCTTACAGAACCCTCTATGGAGTGAAATCAGAGTCAGCAGAACCTGAATGTGTAATGTATGAAAAGAAATGTGTGAATGTAGTTATTGAAAAAGGTCATTGTGAATCTTAAGATATTTGAATATATTGGTTCTGAAATTCAGGTTTTTATATTTATGTTAAGAAATTCCAGTAATAAAAAGCTGTTTAAAACATTCAGTGTTTCAGAAGTTGGGGTTTAAAAAACAGGTAGTAAAAAACTCAAATCAAAAATCCAGAGAAAGCATCTGGGAAACTCAGAAAGAAGAAATGAGCCAGAATCTAATCAAACTCAGTCCTGACCAATCACAACTCACCAGATGTTTTCTCTGAATTTTTGACTGCTTGAATTGTTTGAAGCTGAATTAATTTTACTACCTGAATTTTCATATAGTTTAATTCAGAACCAAATTTAAATAAATTTATATTCACATTGACAATTTTAAATAAAATCACATTTACACATTATTTTTTACAATTATGACAAATTCACTTTCAGGTTCTTCTGACTTTGATTTCAATCCACAACACTGTTTACTTCGTGTTTGTTTAAATGAATTTTGAAGCATTCATTTAAACAAACATGAGGGACTGTAATTTCTGCCCTCTGCCCCGATCTACATATTCTTGTAAAGTGTCACCATGTTAAATTGTGTCTCTGAGTTAAAGAGGCATAAACAGTCTAACAACCTCACAGTTATCTTTGTGATTATATTTGATCAGAGTGATATTGCCTGTTAAATTTACTCCAATTCTTTAAATAGTATGATTTTAAAAGGACAAACAGTTCATTGTTACCTGCTTTCTGGTTCTGCCTTTGAAACTCTGAGGATAAAACAGATAAACTGGTTTAATAAATAAATAAATAAAATAAATTAATACATTTCACAGTAAATAATTGAATGTATTGTGACTGATGTGTTTGCATTTCTAATCTTCTTACTCCTTGTTTACGTCCCAATAAATGTTAAAATCTGTATAAACCGTTGTGTGTGTAATTTGGCATTATTAGTTGGTTAAATCCTCTCTGTGATCTTGGACTGTTCTACTGTTTTGTGTTTTTGTATTTTAACATTCAGATTGTTTTTGAATATCAAATTCTCTTTGAATTTTGTCTCCTGGATTTCTCTGTCTGCAGCTCTTTAATAAATCTGCAGTACTACATCTATAATCCACTCAGACACAGCACCACTGGGCAGCAACACTGTGATTGCTGTGCTGAGAAAAATCAGAGCTTGATTGTGTTTAAATGATTATTACAACTCACATACACAGTATTTCATGCAGTCTATTTGTCATAAATATTTTATTAGTTATTTTATACGAATCACCATCTATTCACCAGATTGGTCTAAAATGTTCAAGTCTGATAGAAAGGAGCATTAAAATATTTACATTTGGTGATCTGTAAATATTAATTTGCTGATTTGCATAATGTTTAATAAGACCTAAGCCAGAGGTGGAACTAAAGACAATGTTAATGCTATTTTAACAGTTCGGAAAGATAAGTTAAAGTTAAGTGTTTCTAGTGAAATGAGCTGTGAACCTCAGTGTAAATTAGTTTCTGTGTCCTGTAATAATGTTCTGATGTACAGGGTGAGACTCTATACCAGGGGTGGGCAAACTTTTTGACTTGCGGGCCACAATGGGTTCTAAAATTTGACAGAGGGGCCGGGCCAGGTGCATTTGGACACACAATGTAATTTATTATTTTTATACATTTCAATTGAAGGTGCAAAGTTAAAGAAATCAACATTTACTGGAAAAAGATCAATGGAATCACTTTCAACACTCAAAACATATATAACCCAACGAAATACTCAAGCTCAATAATTTTGAATTGTTTCAAACCCCGCAAAATCATGCACGGATTGTCCTGTGAGATAGACTGCATTAAATATCCTGCCTGCAGCAGAAACTAGAAAGGGGTCTTTAAATTGAGCGATGCGCGGCGTGTTAATTAAGCTACTGTACCCCTGCTGTGCGTCTTCGGAGAAAGGCTTGCTAGCCTTTGCTAATTTGAATGCCAGCAAAAAACCTGCCTTGGTACTTGACTCTTGAATCGCAGTTTGTCGGTGAAAAAAATTCTGCTGAGGCTGTAAATTAGCTGCCAACCTCTGAGCAGTAGCTGCCCATCCTTCTGTTGACTGCTTGCTAGCATAGTTTGCATGCTTCGTAGCAAAGTGACGGCTGATATTGTATTCTTTGAAAACTGTAACCGTTTCTTGGCATATCAGATATACAGCCGTTGATCGGACCTCAGTGAAGAAATATTTTGTTGTCCACTCCTTTTTAAACACTTGGCACTAAGGGTCCACTTTTCTTTTTTTTTTGGTCCTTCGTTTTTACCGAAGGGCAAAAACGGCAGCGGGAAAGTTAAACTCCAACAAAGGTCAATATGTCTAGACTAGTGTGCTATCTATTGGGGAAACGAGGGTAATGCAGGGGAAAGGGTGAAAAGGGGAAATGAATGAGGTTTTTACACATCCATGGGTTTTTACTATAATTTGGACAAGTTCGGCGGGCCGGACTAAAAAGCCTAATGGGCCGTATATGGCCCACGGGCCGTAGTTTGCCCATGTCTGCTCAATACTCTCCCAAACCTTTCATTAATGAAATAAACTTTCACTTCTTCAGAAAGGGCTTGTGGTAATGGAAGTGAATAGATGAAGACAGAGGTGAGCGTTTGAGACAGAATTAAATCATCCTCTTCACAGAGAGCACGGCCAACTGGACTTCTGTGGTCTACTGAGTAAAGCACAGGTTCTTTACCCTTGTCCTGGAGAACCCCCGGTCCTACACGTGTTTTCTGTGCTCTAAAACACCTGATCCAGATAATCAGCTCATTAACAGCCCTTCCTGATCTAAAGTGAGTGCTATTGCAGGAAAAACAGTAAAATGTGTAGGACATGGGGTTCTCCAGGACCAGAGTTGGGAATCTGTGGACTAAAGCTATGGTATAAACTGCAATATAGTTTAATCTAGAGATATTATGAAGGAAAATGATTTAAAGATTACCTTTCTTGTAACAGATAACTGCAGTTATCGATCCGACAGCAATAAGACACGCTGAAACTGAAATGCCCACAACCCACTTCCAAGCATCAAAGACTTTACCTAAAACAAAACCAAATTTACAGTGTTACAGATATTTTTAGTAAACTGTGCAGGAATTATTGATAACTGCAAAACACTCAGACAGAACTGTAGCAAAATCACCAACAGATATAATAAAGATAATACTTATGCTCTAATGCAAGAATAGTGTGTTCATCACAATCATGTTTCATCTTTAATCACCTCATCTGTAATGATTACAGTAGAATGTTATAAGTTTTTAATCATAGACACTTACTATTAATGATAACCTCTGACTCCATCATGTGATGATGTTGTTGAAGTCTGCAGTAAAACCTGTTGGAGTCGCTATAATCATAAACAGTGATGCGGCGTTTCACACTGAAGCCCTCAGTGTCTCTGTGTATCTGTGTATCTTCAGCAGGCAGAGTGTCTCCTTCTCTGTTCATCCACAGAACCACAGGTTCAGGGTTCCAGCCTCTGGATTCACACACTAGATTAATCCCTCCTGAGTGATCATAACTCTCCATCGTGATCACCGGGTGGCTTCCCAGAACTATAGACAATAAATAAAAGTATTGTTTTAAATATAGTGAATGTTATGCTGTTAACCTCAATAGAGGTAATCATTTTCTGCTTATTTTCAGTTTAAAGACTGTTCTTGATCTGGTCAAAAATAATACTATGAACAAACTTTACATACACACACACACACACACACACACACACACAAACACAACACTGAGCAAAATTAGTTTTGGGACTCTGCCAAAAGCTACATCTAAAACCTATGTGTAACCAGCTACTCAAAGACTGACAGTAATGAGTAGTGAAGGTATCTAGATGTTCAGAATTTGTCCAGATCAGAAGATCATAGTTTCACTTCGCTGAAGCCAAAGATTGGATTACGACAGTGAAATAACGACACTAGGCACAGAGATTAGCTTAACTTCACATATTAAATGCAATGCACAATAAGAACAAGTGCAATGTCAAAGTAATAAAATGGAAAAGTGGGATCCCAAACATAGAAAAGAAGAAAAGTATCAAAATAATAAAAGCTCAATACAGTTGCGAGTGTACTCAAATTAGACTACACCCCCGTCTGTTATAAAATAAAAGCTGTAAATAAAAGATCTTGTATTAATGCAAGGTGGGCGTCTTCCTCCAGGGAAAGCAAGTGTCAGTGTGTACACAGTTCTACCTGAGCCCTTGGACCAAGGGGAAATAGATCATGGCTCTCTGGCTCAGTGTCTCTAGGTTGCAACCTCCTAACTACAACCAGGCTCTACGTCATGTAGGGTTGGCTCCCCATCCAGTACTGGAACAGTTTCTCCAAGGATCTCCAGAATGTTCACCGGTTTCGGACTCCACCAGTAACCGTGATCACTCAACATCTGAATCCAACAATAAAACCTGACCAGTGCAATGGAACAGAACGTTAGCTTGAGCATGTCCTCCAAATTAGACTCTCTTGTGGTATTCCATACTGTTAGTAGTTTACAACCATAACAGAAAGTAAGTATCAATATACCGCTATGATACAATTCAGTTACCTCTGACATCACTTCCCATCTCCCTCATTACCCGCCAATGGCTGAGAGGCGGCCTAACCATTCTATTGGCTGGGATGTAGTAACACTCAATCTTACAGACTAATGTCATTAACAATATGCTCTCGTATTGGATGATAAAGGTTAAAAAAACAACAAGTTCACAAGTGATCTGTTCAGAATAACGCACTTTTATATAGTTATCACATAGAATGTAAAATCACTTGTACATAAACATTTATTGCATATTTATTTCACTAAGGACTTATTTATTTATTTATTTATTTTACTTATTGCTTATGTTCCCTCTGGGTTACATATGTATTCAAACTAATCTTTTTTGCTGTACAGAGGAAACAGACCAACATTCTTGATGATGGTTGTGGCATCATCAGCATACGAACTTCTAATCTCTGTATGAAAGGGTAAGCACTTTTCTGGTGCACCATTTGGGAGCACGAGCATCTATTACCATTTTGATACAAATCAGTATGTTAGTAATGGTAACTAAGTTGTGTTGTGTAACTGCATTTTCAGGCAAATAAACAAATTATTTCCATAATCCTTCCTGCAGGCCTGTAGGTTGTTAAACTCCTAAACAATATAACAAATTATTAATGTTTTTAACATTTAACAATTCTTCTATCTGCTTAAATTGTGCAACAGTTTAACTTGTGACCTGCTGATAGAGAAGTACTCTCATTTAGACAATACCACATTCATTTAAATAAATTTACATCAGCACATACTGATGACGTGTGGATGAGGTGTGGAGAGTGCTCCACTCTGACAATATTCCTGACATGCAAATTGATCACTGAAGATTTTTACAGGAGGCTCGAGCATCTTGACATTTTCATGGACTGCTCAGAGCCCCACAATATTAGCTGCTTTACCTGTCCTTGATACATCGTCCACAATCTGGGCCTGTATTAAAACTGTACTCACTGTACAGCTCGATTCAACCTACTCAAGTCAACCAGCACAGCCAGGAACCTTGGAGTGATTCTTGATGATAGCTTGACCTTTACAGACCATATTTCAACAACTGCACGGTCCTGTAGGTTCAGCCTGTACAGCATAAAGAAAATCAGAACCTATCTCACCGATCACGCCACACAGCTACTAGTACTAGTAGATCTTGTCATCTCAAAACTGGACTACTCCAATGCACTACTCTCGGGCCTTCCAGCCAGTTCTATCAAACCCCTTCAGATGAATTTCCAACCTCAATCCGGACCACAGAATCTGTCACCATCTTCAAGAAACAGCTAAAGACCCACCTCTTCCATGAACACGTAACTAACCCTTATAAAAAATAATAATAGTTTTTTAAAAACAACTCTGGCACTTACACCTCTACTCTGTGTACTTTGCTTCTTTTGGAGCTTAATTAATGGATCTTGTATGGTAGCACTATTGTATTGTTCTCTGCTTGATATATCGCTCACTATTTTCTCGTTTGTAATTCACTTTGGATGAAAGCATCTGATAAAGGAATAAATGTAAAACCTCAGAGTATGAAATCACACGCAAATATAAATGCAGATTCAGGATTCAGACTTGGACATCATGATGACATCCTTGACATAAGGCACTAGTTTCCAAACAAAGCTATCTGTCAGCAGCAGAAAAAGGAAAGAAAAGCATCAAGAACATGGAGCAAAAGAGCAAGTAGAACTTAAAGAAATGTATTTTTTTGTAATATTTTAAATTCTTGTTTAGTCTTGACAAACCATGCAATTAACTTATTAAAAACAATACTCCAGTCAGTCCAGATCAATAGATTCAATAGTCTACTGTGTTTTGTTAGAAATGTCATTTTCAGTTTTTGTCAGTATGTCACGCCACAGCCACCGGAGGCCGCTGTGGCGCTTCATTGGGAAGGACTTTGAGCTGGTCGCGCGCTTCTGGGGTTAGTGTGCGCGCGAGCGCGGATTCACAGCGGGTGTGTTTGTTTATGTTTGGTTACCTATGTTATTTAAGTGCCTGTGATACCGAGCACTTTGCTCGTGATTGTCTTTGTTCCTGTTAGTGTGAGTAAGCTACTTAGACACGTTCATAGCGGTCGTATTGTTTATGTTGATGCTACGAGTGTGAATGCCCTGTTGTCAGTTTAACCGGAAATACCGCGTATCTGTTTGGATTGATGTTAATAAAGACTGATCTGCGCCTGCATCCGTCTCCTGTCTACGTGTCCGTAACACAGTAGACATCAATAATCAAGACGTTCTTATACATGTTTTAATGTAATATATAATATTGGTAGTGCACCTTAAGTTTATTATTTAAATAGTAAATACTAATGTTTGAAATCAGCTCCCTGTATATTGTTTGTTGACACTGAAACTGCTCTGAAAGAACAGATTAAGGGGTGGGGGTCATTTTGGGGGTTTTATGAAGGCACTGACAGGGGCCTCTGACAACGTTTTGTTAAGGGCCCCAGAAGTCTAGGATCGGCACTGCACTAGAGAGAACCCTTACTCACCGTGTTGAACTTCTTCTGTTGTCCGCCCCATTTCCTGTCATGATCATGCACACCTGTTTGGTATTGTATTATTAGTCGCCTTATTTTACTTCTGGGTTTGTAGCTGTTTGTGTTGTTGGAGCATTATGCTTAGTCTGTTTTTGCATGTGTGGCTAGACTTTGGTTAATGTTTTCTCTGAATGGTTTTGTTTTCCTTGCCTAGCCTAGCATTAGCCCGGTCCTTTATGGTTCCAGTTTTTCCCCCTTTGTTTTAGTTTATCTCTTGGTTGTTTTTGTCCCTTATTAAAGAAGTTCTGCACTTTGTATCCTGGACTCCTGTTATGACAAAGTTAAATTACATTTAACACATAACCATCTCCACAGACCCTGATACCATGCTTCACTACCAAGTTTGAAACATACATGTGTTGTAAACATATTGTTTACTCAAACTGGGTAAAACAAACATGAATTATTATTTAAAAACTACTGAATAATTATTCAGACTACAAATAACAATAACTCAATGTTTAGACAAAATGAAAATAGTTCAGAAATACTATTAGCTTATAAATTATTACAGAATAGTTTATTCTGCAAATATGTTTATATTATTTTATGAATAGAAAGCTAGGTGACAAACCACCTGTGCAGCCTGAAAAATGCAGACAAAGTGGGAAAAATGCATCACATGCACGAGACCACAGCTGCTGAATCTTTATACAGTTGTAGCTGTGTGAAGAATAGGACTGATTATTATTACTGCTGATTGATGAACACAACAGAAGTGGAAAATGGGCATGTTTTCTGTGTCTGAACTGAAACGAGTAAATGCTGAACCCAATATTATAGAGAGACAATAAAATGGACACACATATGATGATGTAGAAGACTCTGTCCCATATTTGTTTATGAAAACATGAGCGTGAAACACAAACTAACCTAATCATGCACTGTATGAATATCTTCTGTACACTGCAATAAATGTTTTTTTTAATAATTGAAGCACAAATTTAATCTCACATTAATCGTACATTTAAACTTTCGTTTTCTTATTGATTTGCCGAGCCATGTTGTAGATGTTGTAGACATGATTTAGACTCACCTAGTGAGTGTATGTCTGAGTGTCTCCTGTACTGGTGATCATTTAATCCACAGATTCCCAACCCTGGTCCTGAAATACTGTCCTGCATGTTTTAGTGTTTCCCCTTCTCCCAACACACCTGATTTAACTAATCAGCTAATTAACAGCCCTTCCTGAGTTAAATCAGGTGTGTTAGAAACAGGGGTGTGTAGTGCAGGGGGTTCTCCAGGACCAGGGTTGGAAACTTGTGATTCAGTGAGTGAGTGAACTCTCATTCTAAAACCCACTTAAATAAATAAATACAATGGAAGAACACAGATTTTGCTACAAATTATGATGTGGTTTATTTATGCACAAACTATTGATGTTAAGAGAAAAGAAAGTTTATCATAGTATAACATTCACTGTATAAAGTGTAGAAATAGATCTTACCCTTGACAGTGACGTGAACAGTGATGTCATCATACCAGGATTCGTCCTCAATGAGACATTTATATTCTCCTTCATCAGAGACTCGGAGAGATGAGAGTTTGAGTGAAGCGTTGCCTTTCTGAAGCTCCTCTTTAAACAGTGATGTTCTTCGTCTGTAAGACTGAGCCTGCTTTTCATTTCTGTCTTCATGATCCTTATAGAGATGCACTAATGAAGCCACATCCTCTAATCTCATCCACTCCACTGTCATGTCCACAGCGCTGGTGTTGGGTTTGATAAAACAGGGCAGAACCAGATCTTCACCAGCTACAGCAACAAGAGAGGAGCTTCTGGACCAAACCACCGTTAATCCCTCTGGGTTTTTTTTTTTTTCCAAAACAAACAAATACTCTATATCATTACCAATATTATGTGTGTGTGTGACTTGATTTCCAAATGAAATGCAAAATTTACTTTCATTTTCATTTTCCCCATGATTCCATGATTGTGGTTGTGTGTACTGAATCAGACTGGAAGATTAAAGAATCAGGAAACCTTTGCAGAAGTTTCGAGTCAATTATCTGATTAGACCTCTTCTCAGGTTGAAATTTCTGTTTTATAAATTCTTTATTCTAATAATTTGGATTTTTGATTCCAATGAGCTGTGAGACGTAATCATCAAGATTAAAACAACAAAAAAACAGTCTTGAAATATTTCACTTTAAGTGTAACAAATGCAGAATATGTGAAAGTTCCACCTTTTGAATAAAATAACAGAAAAAAATGACATTTCCATGATAGTCAATTTTTTTTAGATGTACATGTATATATGGCCAGAGTGTGTATATGTGGTTTTTATTTAATTTTATTCATTTATTATGTGTAACAAGACATAGCTTATTTAATTGGACTTTGACCTATACACCTTATTTTCAGCTGTGGACTCTTATTTTTATTTAGTTTGTTGCCTTAACTAATAACTACAATGATCAAGACAATAAGAAGAAACGCTGTACATATGTATATATTGTCGCTGACGGACTGACACTCGGCGCGAGAGGAAAGAAAATCGCTCCTTCTCCGACTGATGTACCGGGCGCGGAAGCAGGCAGCCCCGCGCTGAACCCGCACTAACCGGAAGGGACGCCATGGCATGGAGGACCCGCCGATGCCGTATCGTCCGGGGATTGGAGGATCGGACGGAAGAATTCCACCACTCCCTAACCGGAAGGCGGAAATAAAAGGGATGCCCCTTCCGCTCCAGGAAAGCTGAGTACCGACTCACCGAAACGGTTGGCGTCCGGAACGGTTCGAGTACAGGTATTCACCCGTACCCACTTTAAAGGTGACTAATTTCTCTCTCTCTCTCTCTCTCTCTCTCTCTCTCTCTCTCTCTTTTTTTTACACTCTCTCTCTCTCCGCATGGCACGGACGAGGACGCGCCGCCGGAGACGACACGCGGGCGGGTCTAAGAACCCCGAGCGTCACAACGTCAGCCCACGCCCACGAACCTACACTCTACCAGAACGGGAATAAAGCCTCAGCTTTTGCTCTACTACACCTCCGTGTCTCAGTGCTTTGCCCTTTCCCACTACACTATCTTTGAAAATTAATATATTTAAAGTAACAAAAAAAAAACATTTAAGAACCCATATATCACAAATGTATTAAATTTATGTCCATCAAAACATGTTTCTAAACCATTTGGCCAAAGGGATTTTTATGTAAAGATGAACAATCAAGCTTTTCTTTTAATAAATCTGTTTTTGTATGTACTAACTCCATTTCCAAAAAATTTGGGTTTTTTTGTACATGGAATAAAAACAAACATCTGTGATGTGTGAAGTCTCTTGAAACTTTAATTAACTAACAAAAGTACAAAGAAAATATATTCATTGTTTTCAATGACTGACTTAATTCTATTTTGTAAGTATAAACAAATTTAGAATTTGATGCCTTCAACACACATGCAAAAAGTTGCAGAAGCAAAATAATATTGAAAAGTTTATAGAATATTCAAGTAACACCATTTTTGGAGGATCAGATTAATTGGTAGCAGGGGAGGGTATCAGGATTGGGCATAAAAGGAGGATCCACCAAAAGGCTTAGTCTTTGCGAAGCAAGGATGGTTCATGACTCACCACTTTGTGCCAAACTTTGTGAGAGAATTGTCACTCAGTTCAAAAAGAACATTGCTTAATGCAAGACTGCAAAGAATTGAGGTCTTTCACTGTCTACAGTGCATAATATTGGGAAAGATTCAAGGAATCCAGAGAAAACCTCATTACTTTAAAGGCAAGGGTGGAAACCACTGTTAAATGTGCGTGACCTTTGAGTCCTCAGGTGGCACAGCCTGAGAAGTCATCATGCTATTGTGATAAATACAACCACATGGGCTCGGGAGTACTTGGAAAATCATTGTCACTCAACACAGTCCACGCTGGATCCAGAATTGCAACCCGAAATTTATTTCACAAGCTGGAAGCCACATGTCAACTCTATGCAGAAATATCACTGAAGTCTCTGGGCCTGAGCTCATCTCAGATGAGTAGTTATATCATACACTTTCTGTCAAAATGATGATTTATGACCCTATGTGTTGCTGATTTATGACCCCTGTCCTTCCCTGATTGACAGGTCATTGGAGGGTTGGTGAGGGGGGTAACCCTTATCGGTCGTATCAGCTAATCAATCTGGCTCCTCTGTGTCTGGACATTGGGGGAGAGGGGTGTGTGTGGGGGAATAGTCCCCCTTCCAGCAAAAGGGGGTTTATGTTAATGAGTTTGGTTTTTGGGGGGTGAAATACGTCTGAAAAAGAAAAAATGTTTTTAATATGGGGATATGTTTGTGTTACTGTGTGGCGTTATTTCGTTTGTGTAAACACAATGTTAGAAAAGCATGATGTTTGAATGTGTACATATAGCAGTAGAATATTTATTTTGTGAAAATAATGAAAACAAATGTTGATTACGTTTTTAAGGATCCCTGCTTACCTTTGAATAAAAAGTTTAGGAGGTAAAGCAAAGTTGTTGTTTTTTAAAAGAATGTGTTTAAAAGAGTAATTTGTATTACACACATTCTAACCACAAGCCTTTAGGATGTAAAAATGTTTAAAAGAGCTGCTTAAAAAGAATCCGCATTACCAGACATCCAAAAACACATAAAAACTTTAGTCTGTAAAAATAGTGAAAAGAGCAGCTTAAAAAGAATAGCGTGTATTACATGACTTCTAAACAAAGATCCTTACGAGGAAAAAATGTTAAAGTGTCGTCTAAAAGAATCGCCGTAATGTTTAAACTAGGAGATAAGTATTTTCCAGAGATGTATTCCATTCGATGTGTAAAAGCCGTATGAAGCTGAAACAAAACCCAACCTCTCACTCACTAAACCCCGCCCACACATACGTGTATTCAGACACTCCTCTCTCTCTCTCTAAACACACCCACACGGGGTTTCAACATGGCCAGTACTTTCTGTCAAATGTCAATCATGGTGGAAGAACTAGGGGCTAATTTATGGCCTTCGGTCTTCTCTAGACCTGACGTTTCTCTAGGCCTGGTTAATTTATGATCCTTTGTTTCTTCCTGACCAAGAGTTTTTATGACCAGGGAGGTCATGGTGTGTTCCTATCAGCTTGTTTATGATAATGAGTGTCTGTCGGGTGTTAATGGGTTTATGACACCCCTGCAACAGATATGCCTTATGTTTAAAAAGTAGGGTCAGTCACGCAGAAGTCTCTAAGATCTCGGTTGTGTAACAGAGCGCTGTGAAATTTTTGACGAATCGTCGATTCTCGTTTTAACTCTTCGCTAAAGATTTATATTTTATTTTGACGAATACTTCAAAGAGGAGATGCGCGTCTATCGTAACAGTAAGTGTTTTGTTTTATTATTATTGTTGTTATTATTATTATTATTATTACACACACATTGTTAAGTATGTTTTTATTTATAAATGAATTTATGGGTTTATTGTGGTGGATAAACCAGGTATCTAACGCTACAGTTGATGCGCAAATTGTGTCTATCCGGACATCGTGAACGGAAATCAAGTTTCTGAACAATGCAAGCGGTACGTACGTTGTTATTATTTATAAGTATTCGTTGTTACGTATGATGTGTTGTGTATGTGTATAATGATTTTACTTTATTTTACACAAAGGGTCAAGCGCAGAAGCCCCCAGTGTCAGAGTGGAAAACCCTGCCTTGGGTATGAAATGTGATAAACAATTATATGTATGCTATGTTTAAAAAGCTGTTTAAGATGTTTTCTCATGTATTGTGTTCGTTTGTTTGCTGTTCAAGGCTTGTCGTGACAGATGCAGACAAGGAATCCTAGATCTCAGACTATTTTGAGAAAAAGGGGATTTAGATGGATGCCGATAAGATAATTAGCAACCCAGCACGGCGTTCTATTACCAAACTACTGCTGAACTCTCTTTGGGGTCGTTTCTCCATGCGTGAAAACTTGCCGTGTACAGAGTTAATTTCGGACCCGCAACAATTGACTCAGCACATATTTGGGAACAGGTATGATGTTAAACACTTTTTCTTCATTTCAGACAGTGTGGCTCTAATTCAGTGGTGTTATGCGGATGGGAAAGGGGGTCAGACTCGCGACATCAAGAACTTCATCATAGAACTTTATGAATTAATGGACAAATTGGGTGACAGGTTGCTGTACAACGACACAGACAGTGTGATCTTTACATCTAGAGAGGGTGACTGGGATCCTCCGTTGGGACACCTATCTCTGTAATTTAACTGACGAGGTTGGAGCTGGCGATCATATTGTAGAATTTTGTTCAGGCGGTCCAAAAACATACGGCTACCGTGACGCGAAAGGTAAGGTATGCATGAAAGCCAAAGGTGTCACGCTCAACGCTGTAAATTCAAAAGCCATTAGATTAGATACCCTGATTGGACTACGTCGTGGGGGCGGATAATAGCCGTCATATACTGGCATACACAGATACCATTGTACGTAATAAAAAAAAAAACAATTCACACTACACAACAGGTCAGTTGTTAAAAAGTTTAAGGTTCACAACGATCCCATATGGCTTCTGACAATCTTTTTGGACATAGGGGTGTGCAAGACACAGAGAACTTTCGGGTATCTGATGATCGATTATAAAACAAAAATATTTTTTTAAGGGGGATTTTTGGTAGGTGGTCACACGGGAGTACGCAGAGAAAATGTGTATTACACGAGATCTTATCCATTATAGCAGTAAGCTGGATGGTGTCCATTACAACTATTAATAGTAATCAACCAGGATCTGTCTGCGATTTGACACTTCGATGATGCTGCGAATATGGCATAAACAATTAAGTTGATCGTTCGGGGTTGGCTGTCTAAACGCGTCTTCTAGCCTGATGTTCCCAGACTTGATAAGCGACACGTGTTGACTGCAGTCTTCGTCCGGGTGAGATTAAACGCATAAAGGGTATAACCATGTAGGAAATCCTTCCTTTCGATAGCTAGAGGTTGATTTTTAAGATGCTTTTCAGAAGCCAGCGCTAACTGATAAAATTCTTTGCCATAATTGGTGAGACACTCTATTATGCATCTATAAGGATATGTGTTGGAACTTTGTGATATGAGACGGTCTCCAAGCGACACGTTCACTTGTGAAAATATTGTGTATCCGGCGTAGTTAATAAGTCCCACGGGGCCTGCGCCTGCAACGTCTGTGCCGTCTGCATTAGTGATTTTGACGCGAAAAACAAGGGTGTTGTTTAGGTCCACATAATCCTCGCCAGTCCCCGCTATAAAAAACCCAGAGGCGATGTTTCTGATATTGTCGACAACGGTTGTACTTCTATATACGTGTTTTTTTTTCGATAACGGTTTGTGTTAATGGTACTGTGAATAGATCCAGTTCGGTTTTAAGCATTCTTCTGACATGTTGTGTGGAAAGACATGGTCTAAAATATTGTTTTTTCACGCAGGTCTTTGGTCTTTTGCTGTAGAGCTCGCCGGTGTCTTCTTGCGCTTGCGTTTTATAACTGACGAATTCTTGGGGTTATGTTTTCTTTTCTTCATTGTTTGGCCACCTCCGAACCCCTGTCTAGTTGTTCTTCTGCGTACCATCACGGCTAGTCGGACCCGTCTTGAGTGTTGTTATTGTTGTTATTATTAAACGTATGCGATAACGTATTGCTAACAACATCGCTTAGTATGTTTTTGCAGCTGATTTAAGATGTAGTTTGGCTATGCTAAAATTGCGTTTTTAGCAAAGGAATGGCCATTCTAAAGAGACCTCTAAACATACCACCTAAACCGCTCCATACATAATTCCCGCCCCCGCGTAACGGGGAGCCCATTCCCCGCTTGATTCTGGTAGTATTGGACATAACGCGAGGGTCTGTGTGGTGGTTATTGAAATATGACATTATTATTTAAACAAATTGTTTCACAGGTCTAAAATGCAGCTTGGCACACACCTTCCCGTAACTGAAGCGCACGTCTCGATTTTGATCGTCTTTCACTTGTATGGTTATCTCACCGACGGACGATTTATTAACCGATACGTAGTGTGGGGTGTCGTATCTAACACTAACGTTCTTGTGGGTCTCCCCCTCTATATGTACACATCTTAGCAGCGGTACGTAGAAGTCTCCTACGGTCCGGTATTCTATGATATCGGTATAAATGTACATACTGTAAAACCCCGCATTAATGTCAGTCTGAAAAGGAGCATAAGTCATGCCAGATCTTTCAAGAGTATGGTCCGTAGTTTCAATAGCAACACCCGTTTTTGATCCTAAAATATTGGCCAACTTTGCATAAAATGTCAGCGATGTCTTCGGAGGGCCTTTGAGAAAAATTTTATTTTTAACATGGTCATAGCCGAGACTAGCACGCGGTGTCAGGGATGCGCTGATCTCCCTGATCAAAAAAACGTCGTCGTCATAATATCCGGTCTTTAACCTGTAAGATCGTTTGACATATTGCCTTCAATATTATATTCGGTGACCCGATTCTCTGTCTTTGTTGTTTCACCATTGTTGAAAATGTATGTAGCATCCTCCTCATTAAGTGTGTACCTTGACATCGGATATTCACATTCGATTAACCCGACTTGCCATTCTCCTTTCAGATTGATAGTTTTCGATAGTCGAGTTGTATAACATGAGATACCATTTTCCGGATAAACATTCCTCGATGCATTACAGGGAAGCGTTACATAAAAACCACCCGCAGTCATGGTTGTTTTTACACGAGTGTGTGACATCTACTAGGTTTCGCTGTTTTATGGGGTCTGTACATCGACCAATTCTTTCTGGTCAATCCAAGATGACGAATTTTGAGGGCCATCCAACCAATACCATTGTTTTTCTACCTTGTTTCTTCTTGTCTAAAATTTTTCCACTTTAAATGTTTTGTTTTTGTTCACAAATATTTTTTGTAATTCCTCTTCATAAAAAACACCATCGATGACTTCTCCGTCATAATCACACAATCTATAGACGGAGGCGTTAGCGTGGTATACACTCTGTCACGCGTGAAAAACTCGTGTGTATAGTTTTCTTTATAACCTTTTGCGAACGGACCTTTTACTTTAGAAATTCTAATAATGTCGCCTGCTTTATATTTAAATTTAGGGGTTACTCCGTCTTTAGATCCATAAAGGTTTTAATACACAGCAGATTCATTTTTCTTTGGACACGTCGATAGGCCTCATCTTAATGCTTCTGTGATAGCTGGCGTTGTATCCAATCCGTGATGTCTTGAAGAATATCGATATAGCGTTTGGGTTTGTGGCAGTTAAATATCTCCACATCCGACCTTTTAAGGTTCTATTAAAACGTTCGACGATGCACGCTTTTTAAATCGGTGGCTGTTGCAAAATGTTGTATGTTGTACTTTTTTGTCATGTTTTGAAAATGTTTATTAAAAATTCTTTCCCATTATCTGTCTGTAGTTTACAGGGCACCCTGCCCTCATCCAGTATAGATTGGAAAGCTTTAGACACCTCGACACTGGATTTATTTTTAAAACCCCGAGTCCATGCATATTTACTAAACATATCTATGCACGCGTCAACAGAAAATGAACGTTGTCGTTTTCTTTGGCATAGGCAGACATATCGACCAGATCTGCCTGAAACTGCATATCAATACCATAAACAAAAAGCAATTTCTTTTGTAATTTACCGGAACAGTTCTGTGTACGATGTAAGCATCCCCGCCGGCCGAGCCAATCCGAAACTTGTTTGTCTGTTAAACGAACTCCTGTTTCTTTTAAAATGCCGTCTTTAAAACGCTTTTTACCACCAAAAGACCCCGCATTTGAATGTGTGTAATAGACTTTTTTCATATCCTCCGACATGTCGACACTTTAACAACCACAAAAGAATAACACAGATGGTCTTAAACATCATGTTATTTCTTTCAGTAAAGGATCATAAACATTGTCACACAGCATCATCGAGGCATTGTAGGAACTTTATACACATCGCTGGGTTTTTGTCAACCACATACGCTATAAATGCATCGATTATTTCACAGACAACCGTCTGATCATTTCTCGACAGTAGAAATTCACACACATCACAAACATATGTACACAAACATAAAATGTCTGCAATTCTAACACGTTCGCCACGGTCAGTCACAAGATCTAGTATTTTTGTGATAGACGCCAAAATCGGCTCGCTTGCATCAATACACATATGCAACAAAGAAGTCCAATCACACACTGTACCTCGCACAAGATTCATCTGATTCACGAGATTTGTTAGACGTATCGGAGCGACACCACATCCGTTTACACCTACGGGCACACCGACACAGTCCGTAAGGCATTTGTACAACAGACTGGACATCTCACACCTAATACGTCGTTTAAGCAGACTCTTTGCTAATCCTGTAGCGCCGCATACATTCCCCCATCTCAAACGGTTGTTGTGACCCCCCTTCCAGCTATCCGCGCCGTAGATGCTCTGTTCGCTGCCGACATCCACAAGTTTCTCTCTGACCTCGTGAAGTCTCTGCACGATGTAGACTTCATCTCGCAGCTCGTGTAGAGACGTCATCCACCGATCCTTGAATTCTCTGAGGGTTAAACCGCAAACCAAACCGACTCCATGCTCGTGCGATGAAATGTTTAAGCCCTGGTTTGAGCAGATCACGCGATAGTTCCTCAAAGTATTTGTCAAAGAAATACCGGTCAGGTTCGAACAGACAGGAGTGTCTAAGCTGACTCGGATGATCCGCCCACCGCAGGCAGAGAACTTTCAGTTTTTTGTTGATAATATACTCAAGAAGGACCACGGCTGTTGCTTTTATAATCTTGAAGGCGTCAGATCGAATACAGCCGTCTGTGTCATCAACGCCGATGTAGGCGGCGCCCGGTTAAAGAGCGCTGATACCGTATGGAGTTGAGAGGAAACATAGGTTGTGATATCCTAATTCCTTGCAGAAATTATCCAACCACCTGTTGTCGTATGTTTGTGGTGGGGATTCTAAGCCGTTGTCCGTTGTCATCAGGCAGAGCCGGGAGCTGTCTCCGGGGTGTTGCTGTACTTCGTATGTAGAATCTTAAGACATCTTCATAATATATGTGTTTGACTGTGACACAGGTCACTCCGTTTTAATCGTCGCAGCATGAGGCGGTCTTAAGAGAGGTTCTCTGGAGTTGGTAACGCCCTGCTCAGGTTTAAACAACAGCTCCTTCACAATGTCAGCCCCACAAAGAATTTCTGACAAACTACTACCTTGTTGTTTTTTTCTTGGAGCAAAAGTTAACTCCTCAGGCTATTTATCAGAGACTCTTATAGGAGTGATACAGGACCATCTTCTAGAGATATTGGGTGTTCACGGTGTAGCCATCATAGCAGTTAGTTGCAGACTGTCTTCTGTGTTTAACCACAATGGCATAACACTCTATTTAAAAACCATTAACACCCCCACAGACACTCATTATCATAAACAAGCTGATAGGAACACTCCACGACCCCCCGTCATAAAATCTCTTGGTCAGGAAGAAACAAAGGATCATAAATTAGCCCCTAGTTCTTCCATCGTGATTGACATTTGACAGAAAGTACTGGCCATGTTGAAACCCCGTGTGTGGGTGTGTTTAGAGAGAGAGAGAGAGAGAGAGTGTCTGAATACACGTATGTGTGGGCGGGGTTTAGTGAGTGAGAGGTTGGGTTTCGTTTCAGCTTCATACGGCTTTTACACATCGAATGGAATACATCTCTGGAAAATACTTATCTCCTAGTCTAAACATTCGGCGATTCTTTTAGATGACACTTTAACATTTTTTCCTCGTAAGGATCTTTTTTTTAGAAAAGCTGCTCTTTTCACTATTTTTACAGACTAAAGTTTTATGTGTTTTTGGATGCCTGGTAATGCGGATTCTTTTTAAACAGATCTTTTAAACATTTTTACATCTTAAAAGGTTTGTGGTTAGAATGTGTGTAATACAAACTTTTAAACACATTCTTTTTTTAAACTTTGCTTTAACTCCTAAACTTTTTATTCAAAGGTAAGCAGGGATCCTTAAAACGTAATCAACGTTTTCATTGTTTTGTTTTCATTATTTTCACAAAATAAATATTCTACTGCTATATGTACACATTCAAACATCATGCTTTTCTAACATTGTGTTTACACAAACGAAATAACGCCACACAGTAACACAAACATATCCCCATATTAAAAACAATTTTTTTCTTTTCAGACGTATTTCACCCCGCCAAAAACCAAACTCATTAACATAAACCCCCCTTTTGCTGGAAGGGGGACTATTCCCCCACACACACCCCTCTCCCCCAATGTCCAGACACAAAGGAGCCAGATTGATTAGCTGATACGACCGATAAGGGTTACCCCCCTCACCAACCCTCCAATGACCTGTCAATCAGGGAAGGACAGGGGTCATAAATTAGCAACACATAGGGTCACTTTGGGATCACTTTGACAGAAAGTGTATGATATAACTACTGAGATGGACTGAAGGCCAGTGGAAACGTGTGCTGTGCTAAGATCAGTCCATATTTCAGTTTGTTTACTGGAAAAATGGATGTTGACTTTTCCATGCCAAAGATGAAAAAGACCAACCAGACTGTTAGAAGCGAAATGTGCGAAAGCCAGCATCTGTGATGGTATGGGAGTGCATCAGTGCCCACGGCATGGGTGACTTGCATATGTGTGAAGGTACCATTGACATGGAGGCATATATTGGGATTTTAGAGAGACATATGCTGTCAAGGTAATGTCTTTTCTCAGGTCCATGAATATTTCAGCAGGACAATGCCAGGCCTCATTCTGCACGTGCTACAACAGCATGGCTTCATAGACCCAGAGTGCCTGCCAGCAGTCCAGATCTGCCTCCTATGGTGCATCGTGAAGAGGAGAATCAGAGAATAGCGACCAAGAACTCTGGAGCAGCTGAAGTCTTGTATCAAGCAAGAATGGGCAAAAATTCCACTTGCAAAACTACAATAATTAGAATCCTCATTTCCCAACAATTAAAAAGTGTAATTAAAAGGAAGGGTGATGTAACACAGCGGTAAACATTCCTCTGTCATGATATTCTTGCATATTGTAGCTCTACTGCTGGTGTTTGCTGTCTGTAGCAGCATAAGAGGCAAACTCATGAAAACAGTAAATCTTTAAAGCAATTCAAATTTAAGTGCAGTTTTAAATCAATTTTACAGGCCTTGTAATGTAGGTAGCAATATTCTAGTTGTTGTTAGCAACTCAAATGTTTAATAGTCAATTTCTAATTATTTCTTATTTGACTAGTACAAATAACCTGAAAAAAATTGTAGATCATGATAAAAATGATGGTTTAAGCCGTGACCTCAGTGTATTATGTGGCTGAAAAAACCCATGTGCCTGGAGTGCTTTATTGTTTACACCAGCCTTTTGTCTGTCATTTTATATACAGTCCCTAATGCCCATCCCAGTCTGTTCAAAAAAAAATAAATGTGGCTGAAATCTCTGTGACCAGCACAGCCAGATAATTCTCCTGTGACCAAAAAACTTCATGACAGAACAACAACAAAAACAGCAAAAACAACAACATCAGCTCTTTCCCAACATGCGGTAATTTATTACTGGAGGAAGGGATGAAGCTGGATGTGGAATTAATAATTAACGCTTTTACCCGTTCTCATACATATAATTGTGCTTATTCCTAATGTTATAACTTGGCTTCCAAGCAGTATAATGGCAGAATGGGAAAAGCATGTGAGGCTAAAATGCTAACATCATCAGCCAGACTGCTAACTTGGGAATCTGCTCGTCAACACTGTACAAACAAACAAACAAACAAACAAATAACGACTACTACCTGGAAATAACGGAATCACCACACTTAGAGGATGTTCACAAGACATATGTTTGTCACACTGTCCTCAGTGCAAATACTCACACCACAATGTGAACTAATGAATCGTGTACTTTCAAGCTGAATTTTTTTAAATTTCGTCTTCACTTCATATATAGACAGGGCTTTCAGTCTTTCAGTGATCATAACACTTGCCCCAGTCACTGAGCCAATGATGTTACTCAGCTCTGAGAAAGGAGATCTTCCACACACCAGGATTCAGTTAAAGAGAGTCACACACCGGCTTTTACAAGAGGACCAGAGAGAGTTCTCTCAAAAACAACTTTTATAACACCACTAAACTTACAGAACTCTCTGGGCACAAAAACATCACAATTTTAGAGTTCATTATACCATACATTATAAAACACACACACACACACACATACACAGAATAGTTGTTCCCCATACCTGATTGAAATTTGATAAAGCTGAAGAGAATCAGGAGAGTCACACAGAAAAACATCGTCCCTGAAAGACAGTTTATCGTTATTGCTTCAGTCTGTTTTACAAGATAAATAATATTTTATGAATTACACTCAGTGCACAATTTAATGCATCTGTTCTATCAAAAAATAGAAATACTCACCACTTTGTAAGGGAAATATTTTCTTGATAAGAGAACGTTAAAAGGAAAGACTGTCAATAAGTCCACGATGTCAGTTTAGTGTTACACTTTCGTTAGTGTAACCTGTTTAACCTGTTTCTATCTGATGCTTTCCTGTTTCTATCTGTTTCTCTCTAATATGATAAGAATGGAGGAAGTGTGTTTGAGGTGACTCGTTTCAGCCGAAGTTGCAAAGGCCCAAATTTAAAATGCTGAACCTAAAACACTCGCTCATATTAATCCCTATATTTAACAAGTGAGAGTTACTTGACTTTGTTAGTTTAAACTTCTTTGTTTACATGTTGGTGATTGGTGATGTTGATGATGGCTTTCTATATTATCTATGATACCATTCGACTTCCTGCTGATTGTAGCATCACTTTGCTTCATCTGCTATGCTAGCATATAAAACAACAAAGTAGAACACAACTTATTCTAAATAACAAAATAACACTCTGGTGTGAGCAATTATGTGAGTGTTGTTTTGTTTTCTACACTATATCTATTAAAACAAGAGCTGCTCTCAATCAGGACTGAAAATCATTTCCAGGGACCGGTATCCAAGACAACAGCATTCCAAATTGAGGTTGTAACACCTGTTTGTTGTTCATGGGGTCCTCGATATTGCATGGTTAAGGCAGGCTGATTAAGTTGTGGTCATTTTGGCGTAGCTCCTCCCCCTCACTCACAGAGCCACGTTGCTGCTTTGAGCTGCCTTGTTTTTGTTTGTTTTTGCTCTGATTTGTTTTGCTTTGTTTATTCTTTTTGCTTTGTGTTGGTTACTGTCACTAAGATCAGTTTTTTCTAATTAAACTGTGTTGTAAAAGTCTTTATCAATTATGCTGATGCCTCTATGCTTTAGTAGTGGTTTTGGTCAGTCTGGGTAAACTTACTACCTGTAATCAGTTTGAGCTCAGGGTTATGAGTTTTTGTGACAGCAAGTTTGAGTTTGGAGTGATTTTCTTTTTGTTTGTTTGTTTGCCATCTTTGAGCATATTAAAAAAATCTATATATAATTGATTTTTGTTCTGTTTCCTTTAGGAGCTGAGTGCTTCCTGAGGCTGGGGGAGTTCTTTGCTGCACCTTAGGCTTTACTTAACTAAGGGTCATTGTTCTTGACTGGTATAAAGTTGGTTTGACGTTGGACATTCGATATTCACAGATATGTGGAAGTCTCTAAAGTTAAAACTTAAAAACCTAAAAACAATGTTCTATTTCCATAAAGAAAACTTTCCTGACTAACCAAAAACAAACCTTAAATTATGTTCTGGGAACCAAATATTGTTAGCTGGGTAATTTATTACTCTTCAATCTGAAGTATGCACATCTGCTTTTTTTCCATGTCGAAAATATTGACTGTTTGCTGTGAATATCTTTTTTTTTTATGTGCGCGCAGTGTCACGTTCCTAGGTCAAGGCAGAAACAAGTGCAGATATTAAAATTTATTTAAACAAATGTACAACAAAACAATGACATGAAGACAACTTGGCATAACACTGTGGCATGAAACAAAGCAATGAGACAAAGACAAAAGTCTAAGACAACGAAAGACAAGAAAACACTGCAGACAATGACTATATATACATGAGTGCTCATTAACCAAACGTGAATCAGGTGCAGGTGGTCATGTGACATGTAGTGCAGTGCTGTGGCTGATGGGAACTGGGTCCAGAGTTTCTTTATACATGACACGCAGATGCCGAGTAAGCACTGATTCAGGGATAAAACCTGGGTTGACTGGGAACATTGATAACCAGTGTCATAAAACCTGTTAACTATAATTAATCCGGGTTGGATTAGTTTGGTTTTGTCAACTCAAAATGTACTCTGCAAATCTTGAATTTGTTCAACTCACTTTGTGAAACAGGCCTCAGTATTCAGTTAAAGAGTTACACACCAAGAGGATTTGAAATAAGCTCTCTCTAAAACAAATTTTATATACAAACAGAGAGAAAGGAGAGAGAGAGAGAGAGAGAGAGAGAGAAAGAGTGAGAGAAGAGAGAGAGAATAGGGTTTTTTCCATACCTGACTGAGATTCCATAAAGCTGTAGAGAATCAGGAGAGTCACAGAAATAAACATAATCCCTGAAAGACAGTTTAGCGTTATTGCTTCAGTCTGTTTCACAAGATAAATAACATTTTACAGATGACGCTTGTTTTAGCACGATTTAAAACATCACTTATATCAAAAAGTCACAATGCTCACTCATTTTAAGAGGAATATTTTCTCAATAAGAAGAGGATCAAAGTAAACACGCTTTGTCCCAAAGTTCTGGTTTTCACTTGGTGTACTTTGGTTTGTGTTCATTTGGAGAAACACCTTTTATAACGAAACATGATAAGTAGTGAGGTGGTGTCTTTGAAGCGCTTAATAATGCTTCAAGCTGCAACAGGGCACCAAGGGGGGATATTTCCATCTGCTGTCTACGTAAAACCGCACAGTGCTCTGGCATCAGGTAAAACTTTTATATCTGCTACCAAGTGTAGAAGTAAAATCCCATCTGATCTAGTACAGTGGTAATGCATGTTCATATTATAAAAATATACTGAATGATGTATTTAATATTTGCACATTATGTTTACTAACCCAATGCAAGAACAGCACAGGAATGAATGCTTCATGGGCCGTTGCATGTGGACCACGATGCTTTTGGTATAAAATGGACTTCACACTCATGATTCTATTATGTGAAATGCAATAAATGAACCCAACTGTTTCTATCATTTTCTAGAACTTATTTTAAACTAGGCCCCTAAACTGAAATAGGTTGAAATATGTGTTGGAATGTTTAGGATTATAAAACACACACACAAACACACCCACACACTGTCACGATTTCCCCTCGTGGTAAGCGCTGTAGCATGCAGCGTGCTCGGAAACCCGAAGTGTGAGCACTCTTTGACTTTGTTAACATTTGACACATGCATCTGTGATTTCTGTCCTGTCTCTGCCGCTGCATTTTCATTGGTTGTTTCCCGTATATGTCATCATTGTTCTCAGCTGTCGATTACGTTTGGTATTTAAACCCCTCGTGTATCTCTGTAGAATGAAGTACTGAGTGTTATCACTGTTCCAAGCGTTTGTACCGTTCTCCGTCCTTCCTCATTCCTTGTTTCTTGTTTCTCATTACATGCTTGGCTTGTTTATGTTTTTTTTTATTTTGGATATTAATAGACATTTTATACTTTTTTAAATTTTATTTTAATTGGAATGGCAACAATTGCTGTCTGAGTTTTGGTCCCGTTTGGGGTTTTATATATGATCTTGAATACTTCCTGGAAAATTAAAATTAAGACACTACTAGTAAAGATAAAGTCTGTATATGTAGTCTAAGCAGGTGAATTTCTCTTAGCCTTGCCAGTCACAACCATAACACTTCTGCAGGAAAAGCTGTGAGGTTTGTCACTGTGTGCATTTGTGTGAATGTGTCGGTGACTACTACAGAATGACTACAAAAGATGTGGAAATTCTAAACCTTTGCAGGAATCTGACCTAATGCAGTAAATCTGTCGGACCAGCACTGCACTCATGAGCAACAGCGATGTGTTAGTCGTTGTTTCCAAACACGGTGTTGAGTTGCTGAGTCACTCTAATGAAGGTGGTACGGCTACTCAGCTCCTTCAGCTTCGCAGCTCCCCACGTAGGTGCAAGTGGAGTGAACTGCACCCAGTACCCACCCTATACAGAAAAAAACAACATATATGATGTACGTCAGATAAATTAAACATACATAATAAATAACAACACACAGATACCAGTGTATGATGATTACATGACGTTAAGCAAAGCTGTTCAACCCAAAACCACTTGTTCTACCGCCATAAGAATTGAGTGATATGATTGTGTGTTGTCACCTGGACCGATGCCCACTTTAATGATGTCAGCTCCAGCGAGAATCAGCTCCTCCACCATCTCTCCCGTGACCACGTTTCCAGCCTTGACAGAAGTTTACAACTATACTTATAACACTCCCACTGTATACCACACAAATACACTCTACTTCACTACTCTACTCTACTTGTGCTGTGTTTGCCAGACAGGGTGAACCACTGACCATGATGGTGTGTGAAGTGAACTTCTGCCTCACGTCCTTGACAAAATGCACAAAGTGCTCCGAATATCCGTTGCGTACGTCGACACAAACGTACTGTATCTGAGGCACAGCTGCCAAAAATTCAGAGAGCCTCTCGAATCATTCCTTCGTTTCCAGTGCTGACGGCCACGCTCTGAAGACAGACGGAGAGAGAGACACAGACAGAAAGAGAGAACGTGACCTTCAGAGCAGGATTACAGTGTAATCATTACTAAGTAAGGAATAAAACATGACGAGGTGGTGTGATGAGGCCCACTTCAAAACTGAATTACTTTTATCTTCCTGAAGTATTCCACTTACACCACATCCCAAAGAGTTGTATTCCTTTAATACCACAGGAATTGTCTCCGTTTATTATAAATATGTTTACTGTTGGACTTCTATACAAGTCCACCATACAAGTCCCTGTGAATGACCTGTTACTATAGAAACGATAATCTGACAAACTATACTCGACATAATACAGAAATAAACTACAGAATTATACACAAAGAAGCCAAACCTGAGTCGCATTTTTTTTTTTTACCTCTATGCATTCTGGGTGCTTCGCAAACTCTTTCCAGTCGTCACGCAGTAATGTTTGTGGACGGCAGTGAAAAGTGAGAACTGGAGCAAAACAGTGGATTAGTTAACCTTCTTAAAGAAGTTCATGAGATTAAGTCTGCTTTAACCCAGAACAAATAAATGACTTTCTGTATCAATGATGATCTTATTGTACAGCGTTGAAGTCAAACATTGTAGGTTCTACACAGGAAGTGGCGTTAACACTCGACGAATGCAGTGCCACGGCCATCTCAAAGGTTCCAACTGCGTGTCCATGTTAGCAGCGATGATGGGAATACCTCTGTAACTGCCTTTTGAGTTTCGGAAAGTAAAGCTGCGCATCAGATCCACCTAACAAACAAGAGTATAAAAGAAAGAAGATGGAGAATGAGAGAGAGAGAAAGGCTTAACGTATGATGAAAAATGTATCTTTTGACAATCAGCCATTTTAAAATGCATGTATAATTTGGATGATTAAGGCAATATGCTATTTCAAATGTACATGAATTAAACAGACACCCTTATACCTCACTACGGGACTTGAGCGTGCTGCGTGTTGGGGACGGAGCAGCACATCCTTTGAAGTCGAAGTTTGATGTCGTTCTCGATGCGAGGCATGGCTGCTGTTACTGTATCTGTGTGTGTGTGAAAACAGTATCTCTGCTCTGTGTAGCAGTGTGTCCTTTGTGCCTCCTATTTGATTAAACAGATAGGAAAACTGTCTCACGCTCCTGCTGGAAAGAATGAAAAGTGGAAATGTATCATGTTTCGGACATGTCAGAAAACAAAGAGGCTAAAGCTTCCTGTCCATTCAAAAAGAAATTCTTTGAAATGTTTGTAATGTTTCATATTGGGATGTGTGAAAATATCCTCAAGATGCACTCTATATACTCTACCGGTCAGTTTGGGACACTCAACTGAAATGTTAGATTCCCACCGTGGCCTTGTGTGTGCGGAGTTTGCATGTTCTCCCCGTGCTGCGGGGGTTTCCTTCGGGTACTCCGGTTACCTCATTCAGTCCAAAGACATGCATGGTAGGCTGATTGGCGTGTCCAAAGTGTCTGTAGTGTATGAATGGGTGTGTGAGTGTGTATGTGATTGTGCCCTGCGATGGACTGGCACCCTGTCCAGGGTGTACCCCGCCTTGTGAGTGATGCTCCCTTGGATAGGCTCCAGGTTCCCCGTGACCCTGAAAAGGATAAGCGGTATAGAAGATGGATGGATGGATCTTCTCCTCTACACTCAACCTTCTACCAGCACTTTAAATAAAATCATTTCTCCTCTATGTTTATGTCAATCAGACTATTTACTGTTTTGTTTTCTGGTGTTTTTCAACATAAATAAACAACTCAAATCATTTACAAATGGATTAATAAACAAGGAAATTCTGTCAGAGAGAAATAGTTTGTATACATTGTAACCTTAATTTTGACAGGTCTAGGTCAAAGGTCAAAAAGATACATATTCTAACACTCTATATCCAGGTCAAAGGTCATGATCATAAAATACATACATACATACATACAAATACATACATACATTCCTGACACAAACGTTACCATACCTGGAACGGCCATGTGTATAACACATCCAAACAAAAATACGACACACACACACACACACAAACACACACACACACACACACACACAAACACACACGTTCACGTACAGACAAACACATGCATGAGAACCTGTTTATAAAAAGTCGAGCATCCCTCTAGGTTTCCTAATACTCTGTACTTAGATCAACGTGCGAGCTTACAACATGGATGATGTCTGTCTTAATGTGCCGAAAAAAAGCTCACCCTTTTTTGGGAAGAATAAAAAAAATTTAAATGTTATAACTAAAAAAGATTCAATATTGGGTAATGTCAAACGGATGTACAGCCGGGTTTTTTTCGATGCAGAAAAAGGAACCGTTTTGCTTTTCAAGTTCTCGGTCCCGGGACACATCCACTGGAGCCGTACTACAGAGAACGTAACTTTTAATGAAGGTGACTGGAAAAAATTCAGAAAATGGTGCAAGGATTTTGACTACATCGTTAGAATGGACTTCTTTTCCCCAGATGCGTACAGACGTAAATGGAACAGTACATCTCTGCAATGCAAATACCATATCAGAGCAACACATTTCTCCAAGAACCAGGTTTCACTGCACTGTGCTGCTGTATTAACCGGTGACAACGCCCCTGATAACAAGGAGAATTGTGAAGTGAGGTATGACCGAACCAGCTGGCACGATCTACACGCTACTCCCAAATCGATGAATTATTCCAAAAAACTGGAAGAGACAAAGAAATGATGTAAATAAAAGTAAGGCTAAAAGATCTCTTATTCTGAGATCGTCAATATGCTAATCTTGATCAGAAACTCCACCTTCCCCAAGACTCCTCCTACACGCTATATCAATGAGTCTGAATACATATCGAGTCAAAGTATTCTGAGCATCAACCAGCAATATGGTTTGTGAATTCAACCCCGTTTCCTACAACTCTGATGCTACTCGGTATGATGATGATGATGATGATGATGATGATGATGTTGATGATGATGATGATGTGACCAGTTCGGGTTTTGAAGACGGCGAAAACCTAGGAAAAAGAAATCTGACCTATCTGACAACGAACGATGCAGCCAACGGGAGTATAACCAACACTGTGCTAACCATCATACATGCTGTTACGGGAGAACTGTTGGACAGAGTTATCCAACAAGATCTGAAGGACAACTGCCACGGCTGTGCGATCGAACATCCGAGTCAACTCTAACACGCGTGTTTGTTCGATCCTGAAGAGTACTATCTGCACCTAAACACCTACAGATTACTGAAAAAACTGTTTAAACCGTGGTTCAAGCACACTTTGGCAAGAGGTCTGAAACTGTGTGGAATCAAACACACTCCATCCCTGGAAAAAATTCAAGGTATCGTTGAAGCCACTGAGTGTGAATGGCGACCGAGACTCACATCAAAAACGTGTTGAACGAGGTCAGGGAGAAAACCAAAGACATTTTCAACGAGCAAGTGTGCGAAGACATTGTAGATTACTGGACTTTTCACTCATCTCTGGAACCCGGGCGAACCACACCGTATACTGCGTGGGAAACGTTCAAAACAAGCCACGTCTATTCTGACTGCGAGAAAAGCCTGAAGCCAATTAAAACAAAATGCTGAAGACATCCGTAAATAGCGTGTGTCCTTAACACATCGGTGTGTATCAAGTTTTTATATGTATTGCTGAAACATTTGAATGTAAACTAAACACGTATCTAAACCTACGTGTGATATAAATTGTTTAGAATGGAAAATGTTACTTTGATTGAATCGTAATACCTAGCTCACGTGTTCTGAGATAAATGCTTAATCTACACTGGTGTTTGATCATTCTTGTCTTGACACTCGAAATGACTGAACGATTGTTGAAGAATATATATTATACGCGCCATCAGAACCTGGTTCGGACGTGTGGTGTTGAGAGTTTGCAAAGAGCTATTTGTGAAATAGGTAAAAGAGCTAATGATACTGAAATAAAAAACTGGTTAGCAGAGCAGGTGCGTACAGTCTACATAAACCAGTATCTACAAAGTTTAAAAAAACAAGGTTTTTGTGAAGAACATCGATGAACAATGACAAGCTGATTTAGTCGATATGAGCAATTTGTCAGAGAGTAACGACAACGCGAAATTTATGATCACGTGTATAGATATTTTATCCAAATATGCCAGGGTACGTGTGTGTTACAAAACAAGACCGGACTCCGAGGTAACTAAAGCTTTTGATTCCATTCTAAGGAAGGTAAAGGAAGTCCCCCAAAAAATACAAACTGATCAAGGGGAAGGAGTTTTTAACAAAAATTTTCAAACATCAATGAAAAGATATGACATTGTTCACTTTTCTACGAAGTACGGGGCAAATAGCACCGCGTGTGTGAAAGGTTCAACAGAACGCTAAAGACCAGGATG
This sequence comes from Ameiurus melas, assembly GCA_012411365.1. Lineage (NCBI taxonomy): Eukaryota > Metazoa > Chordata > Actinopteri > Siluriformes > Ictaluridae > Ameiurus > Ameiurus melas. The sequence goes on along the minus strand of JAAGNN010000047.1, from coordinate 43,842 downwards.
TGGAGATATTTTACCACTTTTAACACGGGAAAATACATCAACATCGTTCAGGATTTGATTTAAGCGTACAATCACAATTACCATTCCAGCATCAAAATGAAACCCGCAGAGGTCAACGAAACCAATTCCTTCAGAGTATTTAAACCCTTCTACGGACTGTTAGCACCTAAATTAAAGAAACTAAAATTCAAGTTTAAAGTCGGTGATATCGTTAGAATTTCTCGATTAAAAAGACATTTTGAGAAAGGATACGAGCAAAACTTTACGGATGAATATTTTACAATCTCCGAACGGATACTGAGAGATCCCCCAGTATATAAATTACACGACTATGATGTTGAAAATATTGAGGGAACATTTTATGAACCCGAGTTACAAAAGATCATTATCGGTAAGGACAAAACGTTTAAAATTGAGAAAATCTTGTCTGAAAAGACCCGAAACCGGAAAAAAGTCTGCCTGGTGAAATGGGTGGGTTGGCCCAATAAATTTAATTCCTGGGTTCCGGTCGAAGACGTAGTTAACATAACAAAAGGATCGCCGTGAACAAAACTGAAAACTATATTCATTAAACCATGGAAGAGTGTGGATTCTTTGTGACCCTTCCAAGCAACGCGTCTTTGGATATTTACCCTAATAATAAGATCGCGCACTACACTACTAAATTCGCCAAACCAATCGATTTGAACGGAATATGGGAAGTATTGCAGTATAGTAATCGAAGTCAAAACGGATCAGAACAAGCCTATACCATTTAGTTACGGGAAATTTATTGCTAAACTACACTTTAGACCCGCTAAACATTCGTTCCGTATGTAAAATGATGGATAGGGGCTACGTTCATCCGCAGACCTACGTGGATTATTATGTCCACCAAGCTGGAAATGGTCTTCCTGGGTTTCAAGGCGCCCCCACCATGTATGGGTCGGGGCTAGGAGGACTGTTCAAGGGTCTTTTTAGAATGGCGGTTCCGTTCCTCAAAAGGGGTTTTGCTATTGCAAAACCTCATTTAAAAACAGCTGCTAAAGGGTTCGTAAGCGACGTATTCAGCAACATTATGAGCAAGACACAAACTCAGAATCAAGACGGATCGGGGCTTGCGTTGATTACACGTAAAAAATCTAAAAGGCTCCCAGGGCGTCGACATGTGGTTCCTAATGAAAGACGTAAGGTTACTAAAATCAAGACCAGTGTGAAAAAGACAGAGCAGAGAGGCAACAGACATCCTTCCATCTCTCACAAGAGAAATCGGCTGAACATTTTCTAACATCATGGCTTTCTTACACAGTCTATCCTCAGAGTGTACCAAGACAGAATTGGATATTTTCACATTACCTTCTACCCAAACCAGTATCGAAAAGTACACTTATGTCGAAATACCTCCACTTCCCCTCTTACGGACAATGGACCCCTGGAGTTCTACGTGGCTGGAAACGGGGAGGATTACCTCGACTTGAACACTTTTTTACATCTGACCTGTAAAATCGTGAACCCCGACGGTTCCAATATTGCTAACGATGCAAAGGTTGGGGTCGTTAACTACCCCGTAGCCTCACTTTTTTCACAAGTGGATGTCATGCTCGGGGATCATCTTATTTCTCAATCTAGCAGTACATACCCATACCGTGCTACCTTTGAAAGTCTTCTCAACTATGGAAAAGATACACTGGAAACACAATTTTGCACCGGGCTATTCTACAAAGACACAGCAGGGCATATGGACACCACAGACCCAGACGGACGAAACGAAGGTCTCAAAAAAAGGGCCAGTTTCAGTGCTGAAAGCAACACCTTCGACCTGATTGGACACATTCACTCGGATATATTTTTTCAGGATAAACTTTTACTGAACGCTATCGATTTGAGGATTAAAATGGTTCGCAGCAAAGCTGAATTCTGTTTGATGAAGGAAGGAAATGCAAATTTCAATCTGAAAATACTCAACGCTTCTCTTTTTGTGAAGAAAGTAACCGTCTCCCCGTCTGTAAAAATCGGTCACGGACAAGCACTTCTCAGCGCCACAGCCAAGTATCCGATCGAAAGAGTCTGTTTGAAGACCTTCAGTCTAGCTGCAGGGAGCCGCATTTGTTCACAAGAGAACCTTTTCCTCGGCCCTTTACCTAAAACCATCTTAACCTAAAACCATCTTTGGGATGGTAGACAACGATGCCTTCAGCGGGTCGTACAATAAAAACCCTTTTAATTTTAAACATTACGATGCAGAGTTTATCGCACTGTACATAGATGGTACGCAATATCCCACAAAACCGTTTCAGCCTGTTTTTCAGTCCGGTAACGTGGTCCGTGAATTCCATTCTTTAATTTTAGCATCAGGAAAGCAGCTGAAAGATTAGGCTTTGTTGATCAACCTGAACGGGTATACTTTATTCGCTTTCAACCTGAATCTTGATGAAGATAAATATTTCATGGCGTGATGGCCTGTGACGAGCTACCTACAAGTATTCTGAGAAAGTTTCCAGCTTTATGCATCGTAAACACACATCCGAGACACATGCCGGGTGAGCACTGGCTAGCGTTATGCCTTAACGACGAAAACACAGGAGAATTTTTGGACTCGTACGGAAACCCCCCAGACTACGAACTCTTTCCTCGATCGATTCATTATTTTTTGACAAAGAACTGTTGCAAAATAAAATATAACCCTGTACAAGTTCAAAACTTTACGTCAGTTTGCTGCGGGCAACACTGTGTGTTTTTTCTGTGTCACAAAGCTAAAGGTTATTCGTTTAACCGTATTATGTCCATGTATAGCAAAGATTTAAATAGAAATGATAATGCTGTTGTGTCTTTTGTTAAAAAATGTACCCTAGAGTAAATAAAAAACATTCAATTACATGTGTACAATGTGTTAACTCTCTAGATATGTTTCATTTGCATGTGTAGTGGAATGTTAAATGACGTTGCTTCACAAGAAAAATGTTAAACAAAAGTTATTTTATTGAAATAATATTAAATATTATGAGATATATTAAAATGTAACCCTACGTAACCCTGATGTTCTACGGTGTTCCAGAAATGGGGAAAATAGCCTTTCTTGCTTTCCGAAAACCTCGCCGCTTTTGGGATGCTACTCAGTTTCATGGGTAAGAAGGATAGACTATCGATGTAGGACTGCCGAAACGCAGTATCGATGAAGCACAAAATTTTACCGCCTTGTGCTATGATTTCCGTTGTGATTCCTTCTTTCACTAAATGGTTTAACAAAAGGTATGAATCGAACCCTCTAGTGTTATGAGCGATAAACTTGTAGCCGTGGTATGTATTACACGAAACTTTTTAAAGAAGGCGCACTGACGCAATCATCCCCTTCAGCCACCCACTCCTCTCCCTTAAAATCAATACAGCATATGAAATTAGCTACATGTGTTCCTGTTTCCTGCCTAGTCTCGAAATCGTAAAACACATAATCCATTATTATCGCTTTCTTTCTAGCCCCTCTGTATAAAACATCTATGCTCGATATCCTCATCGAGTTTTTTGGCCGATAGGTATACATTTTGGATATGCACATACGTGATTCTCACGATTAGAAGGTTTATCCCGTATCACGCGCTTACATTTACCGCAGTAGAATCCCGTTTCACACAGTAAAATATTTGCCTTTGCGCGATTGAATCTTTGCTTTATGCCTCTCGAAACAGTAATGTGAGCTACACCGTCTCTGACACACTGGACATTTAGTAACATTCTTAGGGTGTTTGTAACAATCGGGTTGTGACAAACGTTACAGCTATAAGCGTATTTATGTTTCCATAAAACGTCAAACCCTGAATGGCAGAAATGACAAACATGACTTGTTCTTAAAAGTCCTGTGATACTTTTAACCCCATAATAGTGGTTATCATGCAAAAACAAGTAAACAGTTTTTTGGGGAAGTCTTGCTACTTTGAAAGAAGGAGTATCCGCTTTGCTAGGAGAACAGTGTACGATTACGATTTTACAATTCAAATGTCTTTCAAATCTCGATATGTGAGCGAAGCTGACCGCGGTGTTTACGGATAATCCCACATCGTGTTGTAATTTTCTAGCGATTTGTTCGGTTTCAAAATCATTTTTTTCACGATTCAAAAGTTGGCTGACACTCAAGGCAAAGCACATGTTGTCTCTGTTGTGAAAAATGTATAGATGGTTCACTTTCTTCCGTATGGTTTCTGATTTGAATATATGGCCTATCTTCCTTCTAATTCCACCACCACGAGGTGGTCGGACGATTTGGACGATTTCAAGGGTATTATCGGTAAAAATTTCACGTTTACTCTGAACTGCATTTTCGAGCATGGTCAGAAAAGAACGTAAATCGATGACACCATTGTCTAATTGAACGCGTGATGACACATTGATCGTATCTCCTCTAATTTCAACGGTGACTACATCCTTAACAGAAACTAAATTGTTAGCGATTTCAATCACACTGTTTAAAATCTCTAATACATCATTATAAAAATCTGCAAAGCTGTCAACGTTCGCGATAGAAGAAAAATTCACCCTTCTCCTAATCTCAGTGTTGTTGAATCTTTCCCGATTAATTATTATAATATTAGGATCTAATCCATCACCATCTTGCTCAACTTGGATATCGGTCGAGTGTGTGTTTTCCATTTGAGAATCTTGGATATCAGGCGAGTGTATGTTTTCCATTTGAGAATCTTGGATATCAGGCGAGTGTATGTTTTCCATTTGAGAATCTTGGATATCAGGCGAGTGTATGTTTTCCATTTGAGAATCTTGGATATTAGGCGAGTGTGTGTTTTCCATTTGAGAATCTTGGATATCAGGCGAGTGTGTGTTTTCCATTGGATGGTTGTACTCGTTATCGTTTTCCGAATTTTGTGCAATATTGGTAGGGTTTTCGATTAAGTTAACCAGACTGTCATTTATCCTCATAAGACTTTGATTAAGTTCGTGTATCATATCATGAGAAGATAACGGTCTAGGTTCCTGAGCGTTTTCTGGAGTTGAGGCGATATTCTGAACGGGAGATAATGACATATTTTCATTGATTTGATTCACCACGTCTATTAAACATGGATTTATCTGCATAGATTCTCTTTGTTCGATATGTCGTGCGACGTCACCGGCGTACTTGATACAGTTTGACTGGAATTTCGGCTCGGGTTTTCATTTTGAGTATTGCTCTGGTCTGACGATCTTAAATTTTCATTCAACTGATTGACTGCATCGATTAGATCAGGGTTTAATTGTACTGAATGACCGTGTTCATTTAGGTTATTATGTAACTCTAACAGACAATGATTTCATTCAGAAAATATATCGTTTGGCGTCACCGATGTGTTTGATAAGACGTAATTTGTACTCTGATTAGGTCTCTCACTAATGACTTGGTGTGACGGAATTAAACTTTCGTTCAGCCGGTTGATCGCTTCAGTTATACATGGGTTCAGGGGTGTGTACGAATCATGATATAACGGACCATTTGAAAAACTCTGGTTTCCATCATAAAAGAAATCATGTGATAATGGAGAATTTTTGGTTCTCTTTTTTTTTTTTAGTCTCTATATCCGAACTGCATTTCAGTCGTTTCTGCGCCATAACTATCAGACAATTTTCTAATCAACTTTATGTTCACTGAGAGACATCTATTCACATTTTCAAGTGTGCTGTACAGTAAAGGGACAAAATCTGTACCTCGACCGGATTCAAGTGTATAATCAATCTGTCCAAAGTTTTCCAATAAATCAGTCTTTGCTTCAAAAGAATTTCGGTTTCCGAGATGATTTCCTCTTGGTAATCTATTGCATCACTCGTTACCTATAAGTCACAGAACATGCCGAAGAGTTTTTCTTTATTTATTTATATAGAAGGTAAAATATACATCAACTCTCCTGAAATATCTCCGCTGTAAGCACTGTTAACCACGTTTCCCTCAACTTCTGAATATGATACAAACAATGTTATATTCATGTATGAAAGGTTTACAGCACGAAACATTCATAATTTTATGTTATGACTTGCGTGTGGAGCTCAGATTCAAAAGGTCATGACCGGTTGTTTCAGGAATCTCATCATCAGAAATAATAACCAAGCTGTCTATAAAACAGAAAAACAAATAAAACATACTTTTAATAACTTAACATTTCCATTTTAGATCACTACATAGATCTCAGAGACAAATTTTAATGACCTATACACTAGAATCAGATGAGCTTAACTCGGTCTTACACTGTAATATAAATGTAATGAATATTTAAATTTTAGATAAAGTACCGTACCAGATTACATATGACCAGATAAGGATGATGATTTTTGTACTCAGAAAGATTAGCTCTAAGTTTATATCATAATCATTGTCAATTGGATAATTACATAAACATTGTATTTCAATTTATATTTAACTATTTAATTGATTAAAATACATATTCTTACCTACTGAGAAATCCATGGTGTCTGGAAGTAGTGAAGGATAGACTCTGGAAATTCTGTTGAACTTTGCCGATGTTCAAACTTTCGAAGTGCTGGACTTTTATAGATGGTTCGTATGCATGCTAGTGTGTGTGGGGTGTGTGTGTGTGTGGTTGTGTGGAATGCATCAGAACGGGGGTTTTACGGTGTTGACCTTTGACTTAGGCCTGACTCGGAGTGCTTCATATTCTATGTGAAGGGGACCGAGAACTTGAAAAGCAAAACGGTTCCTTTTTCTGCATCGAAAAAAAACCCGGCTGTACATCCGTTTGACATTACCCAATATTGAATCTTTTCATGTTCTAACATTTTTCTACTCTGCCCAAAAAAGGGTGAGACTTTTTCGGTAGCGTTAGGACAGACATCAGCCATGTTGTAAGCTCACACGTTGATCTAAGTACAGAGTATTAGGAGACCTAGAGGGATGCTTGACTTTTATAAACAGGTTCGTATGCGCGTTTGTCTGTACGATGCGCGTGTGTGTGTGTGTGTGTGTTTGGCGGCCGTGTGTGTGTGTGTGTGTGTGTGTGTGTGTGTGTGTGTGTGTGTGTGTGGTATTTTTGGTTGGATGTGTTATACACATGGCCGTACCATGTATGGTAATGTTTGTGTCAGGAATGTATGTGATCCAGATTTAATATAACTATATATATTTTTATGATCATGACCTTTGACCTAGATATAGAGAGTTAGAATATGTATCTTTTTGACCTTTGACGTAGACCTGTCAAACTATTTGGCGATAGACCTGTCAAACTATACAAACTAGTTCTCTCTTCTGTATCAATTTTGTTTTAATATAAAGTTATAAATCCGCTCTGTAAACTCTTGGCAGCAATGTTGTTTCCCCATTTACTCACTATGGCTAGAAAAGAGAAGAGAGAAAAGCATGTATATGTTTATACACTAGCTAATAGATTAAACTGAAGAGTAAAATGTCTACTTGTGTTTTTAAAATCTGTCATTTCCTCAGAATTGTAAAAGGTAATTCATGTTTTTTCTGGGTCGGGATACTTTTATTTTGACATGGATTAGAAATGATACCTTTGCATTTCCTTATCTGAATGTTTTCGTTATGAAGTGTGTGTGTGTGTGTGTGTGTGTGTGTGTGTGTGTGTGTGTGTGTGTGTGTGTGTGTGTGTGTGTGTGTGTGAGATGATAAAGAGAGAGAGAGAAAAAGAGAGAGAGAGAGCGGGCTTCAGCTTTTACGTGACAAAAAAAACTTAAGAGACAGTTTTCTCAACTGAGTAACTACATTCTCTCTCTCACACACTCACTCACACACACACACACACACACCCCATAGTAAATACAGTACCAGGGGTCACCAACACGGTGCCCAGGTCGCCCCCAAAGGACCACATGAGTCGCCTGCAGGCCTGTTCTAAAAATAACACAACTCAACTGTGAGCTGCGTCTAAAATTTGATATACATTTCTAATTAAATTTAATTAAATAGTTCAAAGGTCAGTTCGTGGAGAGTAAGCTAGAGGGCGCAGTGATGACGGGGGGCTGAATGTGGGTTCTTGCCCCAAAAAACATGGCCGAAAAAAGAAAGAAGTTCTCATTTTCACAGTGAATGGGAGGAAGAGTTCTTTTTACTACTGTGAAAGAAACCTGTGTGTGTGGCATTTACAGTTACACCAGATTACAATACACTGGTGAACAGCATGCAGTGCCAGTCTTCCCACTAGTTGTCAGTGGCAACACGGCAGTGCCATGGCAAAGTGGAATAAAATAATGAAAAATTGTGTTCAATTCAAAAGTGTGTTCATGGAATGTAACAGAGATCATTTTGTTAAAAATGCAGCAGATTTGGTCAAAATGTGATCAGATTTATTTTAAAATATGAAAGTTGATTTTTCTTAAACATTACATAATTGATCACTTTTTCAAACATGGTGCAACATAGTTCATGATTTGTTCAAGTGGAATAAAATAATGAAAAATTGTGTTCAATTCAAAAGTGTGTTCATGGAATGTAACAGAGATAATTTTGTTAAAAATGCAGCAGATTTGGTCAAAATGTGATCAGATTTATTTTAAAATATGAAAGTTGATTTTTCTTAAACATTACATAATTGATCACTTTTTCAAACATGGTGCAACATAGTTCATGATTTGTTCAAATGGTTTGTCAGTGGTTAGTGACAATGGGACATTTTTCCTATGAAGTGTTGTAGAAGTGATCATCTCAGAATGTGAACAGTTGCTGAGATTAATAGAAATAAAGTGTTGAATATTGATATGATCTGTTTCCCACCTTGTTAATTCATTGTTGATAATTATTGTGAGAAATCATTAACGTGATCCGTGTCTTCACATAGATGAGTATCATTTATCATTAATAATAATATATAACTAAAGGTAAACTGAGCAAATGTGTTATTTCAGAAGAGTGGATCAAACTGGTAGCCCTTCGGATGACTCAGTACCCATGAAGTAGCTCTCAGTTTCAAAAAGGTTGGTGACCTCTGCAGGAGACTGATGGAACTGCACTGAAGATAAAATTGTTCTTACCTGCAAACTTCTTCTTCTTTAATAACTCTGAAACATGAATCAATATTGTACATGAATTTATCAAAATACAATTAGATTCAACAAAACATAATAAAATAATTCATATTTGAATCATATTTACACCACATGCAAAATAAATGTAAAAATTGTTCTGAACTGAGTTCTCGGGGAAGAAACTTTGAATAGAGCAATAGATCTTACTTTATACAGTGACACGAACAGTGATGTCATCATACCATGAGTTTTCCTCCTCAACAAGACACGTATATTCTCCTTCATCAGAGACTCGGAGAGATGAGAGTTTGAGTGAAGCGTTGCCTTTCTGTAGCTCCTGTTTAAATAGTGAACTTCCTCCTCTGTAGGACTGAGCCTGCTTTTCATTTCTGTCTTCATGATCTTTATAGAGATGCACTAATGAGTCTTCTACATCTAGTCTGAACCGCTCCACTCTCATGTGCACAGCGCTGGTGTTGGGTTTGATAAAACAGAGCAGAACCAGATCTTCACCAGCTACAGCATCCAGAGGAGCCTCTGGACCAACCACCTCTAATCGCTCTGTGTTCATCAGATATATTACATTATAATGATCCATGTCTCTGTAATAATTCTACACAAATCTAACATGGCTAGAATATGTGAAGTTTTATTTACACAAATCGAACATTTGTTTTGTAGAAAACATGAAATACGTGAAAACTAATAAAGGTGAACATGAATAAAAAATATTTACATAGAGAAAGAGGGCAAACACACACACACACACACACACGCACACACACACACACACACACACACACACACACATACACACACTCACACACACGTTCTCACACACACACACACACACACACACACACACACACACACACACACACACACACACACACACACACAGACACACACACAGAGACACACACACACACACAGGACACACACACACAGAGAGCCACAGAGACACACACACAGACACACACACACACAGACAGACACACAGACACACACACACACAGACAGACACACACACACACACACACACACACACACACACAGAGACACACACACACACACACACACAGACAAAGTTTAAAAAATGATGTACTTCCAGTGGACTTAAAAGTATAAAGAATAAAAATAGTAATTAATAAAATACAGTGGATTTATGATTTTTGCAGAAACAGGATGACAGAATAGAAGAATTCTGAACACACACATTTATTATTTTTATACTTTAAAATTGTTTTAAACTGTATTTGTTTTTTATTTATTGTAAACATAATAATAATAATAATAATAATAATAATAATAATAATAATTATTATTATTATTATTATTATTATTATTATTATTGTTGTTATTATTATTATTATTATTATTATTATTATTATTATTATATTCCATTGTAATAACTATAAATCTAGTCATGTAGTCATACAGTGTAAATAGAATATATCTCTATTTTCATTTAGTCTGTTGGGTTTTATCTACACAGACATCAGCAGCTGAACTTCATCCATTTTATTGATCATATTAAATTCTGCAGTAAAACTCAGTGTGAACTGTAAATGATCTTTATCATTACAAATCAAATATCAATAAAATTCCACAATCATAACGTGTAAAAAACAGACTGAAGGATTAAAATGATGTTTATGAAAAAAAACAACAACAAAAAAACAGGTTTTAAAATAAACTGTACAGCACTTTAAAAGGGAATATGTATTTCTAAACTTTACCAGAAAAAGTCAAATATTAATTTAATTCTCACCATTTAATAGATGATTAAATCTGTGAGGTGAAAATTCATTCAGTGTTAAATACAGGAGAGATGATCAGTGGTTCTGAATTTATACCTCCTTCATTTGTACAAGGACTGAAGAATGGAAAAAGTTTCCCAGTGAAAGACTGAGCAGTGAAAGAGTAGATATGAGAGCTGGACTTCACATCATAAAAGGAGACCAGACCCTCCTCATAATCCACAAACACCCCCACCTTCTCCACCTTCTCTCTCAGTGTGAGGCGGACAGGCGGATCAGCAAAAGCTGTATACTGATTCTCATTCCACAACCCCACAGTCCAGAATCCATTCTGAGGTCTCAGTATAATCCCCCCCTTCCTGTAAATGTTCTCTCTCATGACTCCGAGATCCCACTCAGTTTTTCCTCTGACCTGCACCTCATAATAAAATCTCCCTGAGGAGAAACTCTGCTTTCCCAGAACAGCAGGATATGTATTAAACCTCTGTGGTGTATCAGGGAGATCCTGTTCTGTGTCTCCACGAGTCACTTGTTTTCCATCAGCAGACAGGAGGAGATTTGGATAAGCTGTATCAGGATCCAGAGTCACATCCACTGAGAGAAACACACAGAGTGAGATGTGAGTTTCAGGTAAAAATATGAAATCTAGAGGATTTGTAGAAGACTACATGTTTAAATGAAAAATGACTTGTAAAAAGAGAAAACTGTAATCAAACCCCAACCCTGGAGGTGTGAGGCGAACGTGGTAACCACTAAAGATGAGAAATAAAACGTTTTCCTTCTGAAACTTTATTTTTAACCTTATATATAAGTGTAACATTTACTTAAATATCTTCTACTCTACACTTATCCATTTACTAATGGATTAATAAAATAAAATATAAAAATAAAAAAGGCAAATCCCATAAAAAAGATTAAGAAAATGCAACGTATGTACATGTTTATACACTAGCTAACAGACTAAACTGATTTAGTCAATTTTAAAATCTATCATTTCCTCTGAATTTTAATGATGGAAACTTTTTTGTTCTGGTTGGAAACTTTTATTTTGCCATGGGTTTGAAACGACTGCATTTGCTATTCTTTTTCTGAATGTTTTATTTATGACGTCTAGGGGTGTGTGTGTGTGTGTGTGTGTGTGTGTGTGTGTGTGTGTGTGTGTGTGTGTGTGTGTGTGTGAGAGAGAGAGAGAGAGAGAGAGAGAGAGAGAGAGCTGCAGCTTTAACGTGAAAAGATTTATTTTTACTGCCTGAGGGAGACACACACACACACACACACAAATACAGTAGAGACTCTGATGTAACTGTACTGAAGCAAAAAAAAAAAAAAAAATGTGTTGGATACTTTTATTTTGACATGGGTTAGAAATGCCGTTGCATTTCTTTGTCTGAATCTTTTCGTTTATGTCGTGTGTGTGTGTGTGTGTGTGTGAAAAGAGAGAGAGAGAGAGAGAGAGAGAGAACTGCAGCATACATAAACTACACACATAAATACAGTAGAGACTCTGATGTAACTGAACTGAAGATAAAATTGTTCTTACCTGCAAACAACTTCTTTAATAACTCTGTGAAAAATGAATCAATATTTTATATGAATTTATAAAAAAAAACACAAATAGATTTAACAAAACATAATAAATAATGAATATTTGAATCATATTTACACCAAAGGTACAAATCAAATCCATCCTCCATTTTCTATACCTCTTATCCTACACAGGGTCGCAGGGAGCCTGGAGTCTATCCCCGGGATAGTGTACACACGTACAAACAAACTCGTGTTTGGACTAGGGGAGGAAACCGGAGTACCCGGAGGAAACCCCTGAAGCGCAGGGAGAACACGTGCACACAGGGCAAAGGTGGGATTTAAACCCCAACCCCGGAGATGTGAGGCAAACATGCTGATCACTAATCCCCCGAGTCCCCACAAACCAAATAAAAATAAATCAATATTTAAAACACCAGAAACAAAATTATTGACTAGAAATAGAGAAATATAAAGAAAGGAGAGAAATATAAATGTAAGAATCTGTTCCTCTTCCTAAATATATTCCGCTCCCTCCATAAAGGATTTTTTTATTTGCATCTGTTTTAAATTTGTTCTCAAATATTTCACATGTGGTTAAAGTGCACATCTTCAGATTTTAATAAAGTGTATTTTTATACATTTCCGAACATGTAGAAATTACAACACTTTATACACAGCCTCCATTCCATGGTATCATAATATTTGGGACATTGAGCTGCACAGGTGTTAGTGATTATTCAGGTGTGTTTAATTGCTTCATTAGTGCAGGTATGAGAGAGATTTCAGCATCTAGTCTTTATTCCAGACTTTTGGTCACCTTTAGAGTCTTCTTTTACTGTTCGTCACCATGAGGACCAGAGTGAGGGTGAAAGTCAAGGACACATTATAAGGCTGAGACACAAGAATAAATGAGTCAGAGACATTGGCCAAACTTTAGGCTTACAATATCAACTGTGTGGAACATTATTAAGAAGAAAGAGAGAACGGGTGAGCTTAGTAACTATAAAGGGTCTGGTAGGCCAAAGAAGATCTCCACAGCTGATAACAGAAGATTCTCACCATAATGAAGAAAAATCCTCATACACCTGTCTGACAGATCAGAAACACTCTTCAGGAGGCAGGTGTGGATTTGTCAGTGAATAATGTCTGCAGAAGACTTCATGAACAGAAATATAGAGGCTACACTGCAAGATGCAGACCACTAGTTCTCCACAAAAACAGGATGGACAGGACAGTTTACTAAAAAGTACTTATAGGAGGCTGCAGAGTTCTGGAAAAAGGGTCTTGTGGACAGATAAGACCAAGATGAACTTGTATTAGAGCGATGGCAAGAGCAGAGTGTGGAGGTGAAAAGGGACTGAACAAGATCCAAAGCATACCACCTCATCTATAAAACATGGTCCTGTACGACTGCCTCAGGTACTGGCTCACTCATCTTCACTGATAATGTAACTGCTGATGCGCAGGAGCACAATGAATTCTGGGTGGTGTTATTTACACATGGTATTAAAATACTCATTATTAAAGAGTACATGGACAAAAGTATGTGGACACCTGACCATCACATCTACATAAGCTTGTTGGAAATCTCATTCCAAAACCATGGGCATTAATATGGAGTTGGCATTGCACATAGTGATCTTAGGCTTGTGTGCAGCTGCTTGGCCATGGAAACCTATTTCATGAAGCTCTTGATGCACAGTTCTTGTGCTGATGTTGCTTCCATTGGCAGTTTGGATCTCTGTAGTGACTGATACAACAGAGGAAAGGTGATTTTTATGCACTACGAGCTTCAGCACTCAGCGGCCCTGTTCTGAGAGTTTGTGTGGACTAACACTTCATGGCTGAGCTGTTGTTGCTCATAAACACTTCCATTTCACAATAACAGCACTTACACCATGTTCACACTAGCACACGACATGTCTCTCGTGTCACTTGTAGTTTGTCTCTTGTGGGTGTGGAGCGAGTGCTGCTGCTGTTGCGTGTGGGTGTGTACCGTCCATTCAGCTCCAGTGAGAGTCATGACCAAAATGTAGCTTACAGCACACAGTTAACTACAGTATTTTATTTATTTGTCTTTAAAATGCACTGTGAATTGTAACGTTTTATTAAAGTGGAAAAAGTGTGAAAAATCTGTTGTTTGATGTTCGTTACATATCGTGTATTCGTATTAGCTATTAGTAGCACAAGCTAACTGTACTAGCTATTTTTCTTTGTAATGTCTCTATACAGGTTTAATGAGAAGTCATGTGACAGGATACAATGAAACTATGGTTTATGTAATTATTTAGTTAAGCAGTACATGATATTACCTACTTTGCAGGTAGGAACTAAATGTTGTTCCACGTGCAACATACAATCGGCTTACATTTATCTCATTTATCTGAGCAGTTTAGGGTTAGTTAAGGGCCTTGCTCAAGGGCCCAACAGTGGCAGGTTGACGGTGCTCATGACCAGTAGTCCAACGTCTTAACCACTGAGCTACATCATACTTAATTTACATAAAGTTGAGAAAATAACTCACGTTACTTGTTGCGCTGTCACTGATATTGAAGTCGCAGCTCTGTGTCGTAATTGTGTATATATATATATATATAATAGTGTGTGTGTGTGTGTGTGTGTTGTATATATATATATATAACATGAATGGTCATCTGTCACTTTGTCACTCTCTAGTGTGAACGTATCTTTACAGTTAACTGTGGCAGATATAACAGGGCAGAAATTTCACAAACTGACGTGTGGTAAAGATGACACACTGACAGCACCATGTTTAAAATCACTGAGCTCTTTAGTCCATTCTACTGGAAGTGATTCTCTCTGGAGATTGTACAGCTGCAGTGCCTTGCGAAAGTATTCGGCCCCCTTGAACTTTTCAACCTTTTGCCACATTTCAGGCTTCAAACATAAAGATATAAAATTTAAATTTTTGTGAAGAATCACCAACAAGTGGGACACAATTGTGAAGTGGAACGAAATCTATTGGATATTTTAAACTTTTTAGCAAATAAAAAACTGAAAAGTGGTGTGTGCAAAATTATTCCGGCTTCTTTAATGTGCAGCAAACTCACTCCAGAAGTTCAGCAAGGATCTCTGAATGATCCAACGTTGTCCTAAATGACTGATGGTGATAAATAGAATCCACCTGTGTGTAATCAAGTCTCTGTATAAATGCACCTGCTCTGTGATAGTCTCAGGGTTCTGTTGAAAGTGCAGAGAGCATCATGAAGACCAAGGAACACACCAGGCAGGTCCGTAATACTGTTGTGGAGATGTTTAAAGCCGGATTTGGATACAAAAAGATTTCCCAAGCTTTAAACATCCCAAGGAGCACTGTGCAAGCGATCATTTTGAAATGGAAGGAGTATCAGACCACTGCAAATCTACCAAGACCTGGCAGTCCCTCTAAACTTTCAGCTCAGACAAGGAGAAGACTGATCAGAGATGCAGCCAAGAGGCCCATGATCACTCTGGATGAACTGCAGAGAACTACAGCTGAGGTGGGAGAGTCTGTCCATAGGACAACAATCAGTCGTACACTGCACAAATCTGGCCTTTATGGAAGAGTGGCAAGAAGAAAGCCATTTCTCAAAGATATCCATAAAAAGTCTCGTCTAAAGTTTGCCACAAGCATTCATTGCTGCAGCGTCCGGTGTAGAATTTATCAGTGCCGAGATTACAGAGATTACAAACTACAGTTTTATCCTCATTCCACACAAGAGACATCATCTTTACACACAGCACGAAATCCATGTGTTTTCCCACCCTCTTTTATTGACAGGATATAATTGGCCCGATCATCGGATGGTTTTAAACTAGTCGGCCGATGGCCCATAGCATGAAAAAATATCCTTTATCGCCGATACATTGTGCATCTCTGGTGAGAAATGACATTTGCAGGAAGCTCCCACTTTTTGCTTATGTCTACAGTAATTGCTAACTTTTACAAAATAAACCTGCAATAAATAATACATCTATTTAATGAAAGCAAAGGTCCATGTTTAATAAAAATCTTAATGAAATGAAAAAGAAAATCGAGGTTGTTTAATTTAGTTTTATACATGTTCTCATATTTATAACTATATTTTGTTGTAATGTGATAAGTGATGATCTCAAGGTTTACTGGGTTTTATGATTCTTATATGATTCTTTGCTCTTTTTTACACTTTGGGTTTTAATGAAGTTTACTGTAAACAAACACAACCATTCCTCCTCAACATTCAGCAACTCCACACGAAACACCTTGTTTATAAGCGTTGCTATGGTTGTCCCGACAAACTACTTCTTGTCTCACCTACTTCCTGTTGGTTTATAGGACGATTACTCAGAGTCGCCCCTATCGTTTCAAAGAATATTACAAACGCTTCGAGTATAAACGCCTCGTGCGTTTGTGAGCCTGCGCGCGCAGTCAGTGGAGTCTCGCGCTGCGGAGTCAGGCGGAAGTATAAACAAGTTTTTATCTCCATGAGGATCAATTTGATGGTCCAGAAGCATCTGGAGAGTTTTCTTTTAAGAAATCTGTCCATATCCTTTTTGCACTACACACGCACCGTCACACGCTAATTATGAGGATAAAACACACGCATGCGTTCGACATAATGATGCTGATGTGCTGCTGATAGGTCCGCGTGGGGGTCGAGGGGGGAGGGGATTATTTTATATGTATAATTTTTATTATTATTGTTATGCGCACGTGTCTGTCTTATTATTTCTGTGTCTGTGTTATTATTTCAGACATCAAATATTATTAAATATATATTAAATGTTTCTACACATTTGAGCATTTTAGAAATATTGAAGGATTTTTACACTTCACCCTGCTCTCATCAGAGGACACACCAGGGCTGGGAAACACTGAGACTGTGTACACAGTGCTTTATTATATTACATTTCAACAAGGTGATATTGTCTCCTCCAGTGAAATATTCAGGATGATTTTAAATCTCAAAAAGTCATTCTCACCTGAGTATTTCTTCTCCTTCTGAAGCTCTGAGGCTAAAACAGATCAAATAGTTTTGAGTATTGTGTGTAAATTCTATACAAATAAAAGTATAAATAGATTAAGCAGTGTAATATAGTGATGAAAATGAACACATGATTTTTTTAGCTACATTTTTGATAACTTGTATCTTTTTTTTCCTTTGTTTATTTATTCATTTTCATATGATTCATTTACATGTGATTCAT
Organism: Ameiurus melas; assembly: GCA_012411365.1. Taxonomy (NCBI): domain Eukaryota; kingdom Metazoa; phylum Chordata; class Actinopteri; order Siluriformes; family Ictaluridae; genus Ameiurus; species Ameiurus melas. The sequence continues at coordinate 26,413 of JAAGNN010000047.1, read as the reverse complement.
TTACATATGATTCATTTTCATGTAATTCATTTTCATGTGATTCATATTCATGTGATTCATTTACATTTTCATGTGATTCATATTCATGCATGTGATTCAGATAAAGAAAGAAATAAAATAATAATAATAATAATAAATAAAATAAATACTAAATAAACAAACAAATAAATAAATAAAGAACACTACACTGTGTAGATGATGCAGTTCACCCCGGTTTTAAGAGTTTAACGTATTCTGCTGCTTCCTCCGCTGAAATAAACTCCTTCTGGACTCCGTTGTATGTAATGCGAAGCCGAGCTGGATGAAGTATTCCATAGCGAGCTCCCTCAATATCACGAAGTTGACGCCGAACCTCGTTAAACGCGGCCCGGGCCCGGGCTGTCTGGACTGTGTAGTCGGGGAAAACTGAGATGATCAGATCCCTCACTTTAATCCGCTGGAGCTCTCTCGCACGGTGTAAAATATCAACACAGTCACTGTGATAGTGGAATCTGCATACAATAGCTCGTGGTCGTTCACCAGGCTTCGGCTTCGGCTGAAGGGTCCGGTTGGACCGGTCCAGAACCGGCTCCTTCTCCAGACCAAATGCCTCCTTTAACAAGGTTGCTACTGCAGCGATTGTACAGGTGTCAGCTCCCTCTGGAACTCCGACTATCCGAACGTTATTGCGCCGTGACCTCGACTCCAAATCCTCACATTTATTCTCTAATTGAGTCACGGTCGCAGTGAGAGACTCGATAGTAGTCTTCATATGAACGATATCAGCGGTGTAACCAGAGAGAGTGTGCCCCATTTCCCCCACAGTACCTTTCAGTGTTGATATGGTGGCATCGGTAGCGACTTTATCACTAGCCAGCTGTGTTTTCATGGCCTGCAGGTCAAGCTGGATAGTAGACAGCGCATCACTGAGAGTCTTCTGAAGATTCTCATAGATAGTCTCCTGGTGCTTCAGATGATCCTGAAACTCCTTCCTAAATTCAGCGTATTGACCGCGGGATGTGACCGCGGGTTCACTGGGGAAAGGGAGCGCGGCTACGGATTCCTGAGGAGAAGGAGGCGCAGGCGCAGGTTCATGGTGATTGAGAGACGCGGCTGCGGATACACGAGAAGGAGACGCGCTCGCGGTGCGCCCTCCAGACCTCAGTTTTGTCTGAATGCTACCACCAGTTTTCGAGTTTTCCCCCGACATCTTTAACGAACCACCGAGTTAAAAGTACAAATAAGGAAACGAAGTAGAATAAGTCAAAATATACTATATATAATGTTTTATATATAAATTATATATAAAAATATTATATTACAAAAGAAAGTGGTAATTAATTACAATTTTTGATCGAAATCAGCAGGAGACTCAAACTTCACGTCTTACTCCATCGAACACCGAATTCGAACCCAACTTGTATCTTTAATGGTTTTTATTACCAGTTTCTCTATATCAAAATGTTCAATATCTGAATTCCAGACAATTTCATTCAGACCCAATAGTACAGTGAAATATATTAGATTCACGTTGACAATTTTCAATAACATCACACTTACACACATAATTTGTACATGCATTACAAATTTAGGTTCGGGTTCTTTTGACAGATTTTATTCCATAATCCTCTAAGTTAAAGAGGTCCAAACAATCTAATAAATGTCCCAATTACCTTTATGATTACATTTTAACAGGGTGATATTGTCTGTTAAATTTGCTCCAATTAAATAATCACTAAAACTTTAAAGAACAAAGGTTCATTCTTACCTGCATTTTGCTTCTCCTTCTGAAGCTCTGAGGCTGAAAGATAACAGATTAAATAGTTTTGAGTATTTTGTGTAAACTCTATATAATTAAAAGTATAAATAGATTAAGCAGTGTAATATAGTGATGAAGTAAATGAACACAAATCAGATCACAGTTAATCAAACTCAGTCCTGACCAATCACAACACACCAGATGTTTTCTCAGAATTTTTTCAGATGAATTGTTTGAACCTGAATTAGTTTTACTACCTGATTATTTTTTCCTGAATTTTTGATACCATGAATTTTTTAACATGAATTTGTATTACCCAATATTTTTTATTGAAATGTTTAATACTTGAATTTCATATACTTTAATTCAGAACCAAATTTAAATAGATTTATATTCACATTGTAAATTTTCACTAAAATCACAATTACGTTATTTTTACAAGCATTAAAAATTCAATTTCAGGTTCTTCTGACTGATTTAATTTCACAAAACTCTGTCCTGGTTACATCCTGGTGTCCAATTCTGGATATATGACTTGAGCTGTGCATAATTTAGTAGCATTCATTTAAACAAACATGAGAAGTATCTGTAATTGTAACCTGCTTTTTGTTCCTGCCTCTGAAGCGCTGAGGATAAAACAGATAAACTGGTTTAATAAACAAACAAATACAATTTTAATAAACATTTCATAGTAATTAATTTAATGTACTGTGACTGATGTGTTTGCATTTCTAATCTTCTTACTCCTTGTTTACGTCCCAATAAATGTTCAAATCTGTATAAACCTGATGTGTGTGTAATTTGGCATTATTAGTTTGAGTAAACATGAGAAGGAGCTGTAAATTCTGCCCTGTATTCTGTAAATATCATAAAATAAATGAATATAGACACAGTACCCACTACCTACTTTACACACACCAACAGTGTTGGGAATCTCTCTATTCTCTATTCCCTCAGATATGTATAAGTATGTTTAGGTTATAGTTTGATTTCTGTCTCATGAACTTTACGCAATCTGTCTGTTGTGTACGTGCCAGTTTAAAATGTCAACATAGGAACTTCAGGTTTTTAAAATGAGAAATACAAATCAAGCAACTGACATTTCAGACACAATAAAAAGTGCCATCAACGAAAATACAGTGGTGTGAAAAAGTGTTTGCCCCCTTCCTCATTTCCTGTTCCTTTGCATGTTTGTCACACTTAAGTGTTTCGGAACATCAAACCAATTTAAACAATAGTCAAGGACAACACAAGTAAACACAAAATGCAATTTGTAAATGAAAGTGTTTATTATTAAAGGTGAAAAAATCAAACCATCATGGCCCTGTGTGAAAAAGTGATTGCCCCTAAACCTAATAACTGGTTGGGCCACCCTTAGCAGCAACAACTGCAACCAAGCGTTTGCGATAACGTGCAATGAGGCTTTTACAGCGTCCTGGAGGAATTTTGGCCCACTCATCTTTGCAGAATTGTCCTAATTCAGTTACATTAGAGGGTTTTCGAGCATGAACGGCCTTTTTAAGGTCATACCACAACATCTCAATAGGATTCAGGTCAGGACTTTGGCTAGGCCACTCCAAAGTCTTCATTTTGTTTTTCTTCAGCCATTCGGTGGTGGACTTGCTGGTGTGTTTAGGATCATTGTCCTGCGCAGAACCCAAGTTCGTTTCAGCTTGAGTACACGAACAGATGGTCGGACATTCTCCTTCAGGATCTCTTGGTAGACAGCAGAATTCATAGTTCCTTTTATCACGGCAAGTCTTCCAGGTCCTGAAGCAGCAAAACCCGCCCCCCAGACCATCACACTACCACCACCATTTTTTTACTGTTGGTATAATGTTCTTTTTATGAAATGCAGTGTTCCTTCTACGCCAGATATACTTGGAACACAACCCCTTCCCAAAGAGTTCCACTTTTGTTTCTCGGTCCACTGTTCAATGTCGTGTCCCAAAAAGTCTTGGGGATCATCAAGATGTGTTGTGGAGAATTAAACGAGCTTTGATGTTCTTTTGCTCAGCTGTGTTTTCCGCTGGAACTTTGCCTGCAGGGCCATTTTGCCCAGTCTTTTCCTGATGGTGGAGGCATGAACGCTGACCTTAACTGAGGCAAGTAAGCCTGCAGTTCTTTGGCGCGTTGTTGTGGGGTCTTTTGTGACCTCTTGATGAGTCGTCGCTGCGCTCTTGGGGTAATTTTGGGCGGCCGGCCACTCCTGGGAAGGTTCACCACTGTTCCATGTCTTCGCCATTTGTGGATAATGGCTCTCACTGTGGTTCGCTGGATTCCCAAAGCTTTGGAAATGGCTTTATAACCCTTTCCAGACTGATAGATCTCAATTACTTTCTTTCTCAATTGTTCCTGAATTTCTTTGGGTCTCGGCATGATGCGTAGCTTTTAAGGATCTTCTGGTGGACCTTACTGTCTCAAGCAGCTCCTATTTAAGTGATGCCTTGATTGTGAACAGGTGTGGCAATAATCAGGCCTGGGTGTGGCTAGAGAAATTGAACTCAGGTGTGGACAACCACAGTTATAGTATGTTTTAACAAGGGGGGCAATCACTTTTTCACACAGGGCCATGATGGTTTGGATTTTTTTCACCTTTAATAATAAACACCTTCATTTACAAATTGCATTTTGTGTTTACTTGTGTTGTCCTTGACTATTGTTTAAATTGGTTTGATGTTCGAAACACTTAAGTGTGACAAACAGGCAAAGGAAATGAGGAAGGGGGCAAACACTTTTTCACACCACTGTAGTTCCCAAAGAACAACTACTGCTAGAACTGTTTTATTTATGGAGTGGGTGATACAAACAAATGTCCCAGTGCTGTTACACTAAATATCAGCACTACTGAAACGCCTCTTGTCCAATCACATTAGTGGACTGGAACTAACTGATGTAGAACTGTTAATGTAGCACTATTCATTCACCCGATTAGTTCCTGCACAGTTACATAAACAAACTAAATCTTTTTAAAAAGCATAAATAACAAAAAAAAAAACTTCACCATCATTAACAATTATAAGAACTCATTTGTAATACAAAACCCACAGAGATGTGACCCACCATTCTGAGCCATTAAATAATAATAATAATAATAATAATAATAATAATAATAATAATAATAATAATAATAATAATAATAATAATAATAATAATCTTCATTTAGTCATTTATATAATTGTAAAGCTGTAACTTTGCTCAAATCTGCATAGTTTTGTTCAATTTAACATGTCACACTAGCCACACAACATACCTATCACCTGTCATAGTCACTAATTAGACTGAAGTAAAGGTGTAGCTCATTCACTACCAGACTTCTGATATCCAGTAACCACAGTCCCTCCTCTGAAGTGCCGCGGAAATTCTCTGTGAATTCATGTTGGTTAAATCGTGTATCTGGTCCTGTGGACTTGTTCTACTGTTTTGTGTTTTTTTTTTTTAGCCTTCAGATTATTGTTTTTGAATATCAAATTCTCTTAGAATTTTGTTTCCTGGATTTCTCTGTCTGCAGCTCTTTAATAAATCTGCAGTACTACATCTATAATCCACTCCGCCACAGCACCACTGGGCAGCAACACTGATTGCTGTGCTGAGAAAAATCAGAGCTTGATTGTGTTTAAATGATTATTACACTCACACAATAAAAACACGTGGTATTTCATGCAGTCTATTTGTCATAAATATTTTTTATTATGTTATTTTATACGAATCACCATCTATTCACCAGATTGGACTAAAGTGTTCAAGTCTGATAGAAATTTACATTTGGTGATCTGTAAATATTAATTTGCTGATTTGCATAATGTTTAATAAGACTTAAGCCAGAAGTGGAAATAAAGACAATGTTAATGTTATTTTAACAGTTCGGAAGAATAAGTTAAAGTTAAGTGTTTCTAGTGAAATGAGCGGTAAACCTCCGTGGAAATTAGTTTCTGTTTCCAGTAATAACATGTTCTGATGTGCAGGGGTGAGACTCGATACTCTCCCAACCTTTCATTAATGAAATACCCTTCACTTCTTCAGAAAGGGCTTGTGGTAATGGAAGTGAATAGATGAAGACAGAGGTGAGAGTTTGAGACAGAATAAATCATCCTCTTCACAGAGAGAGCACGGCCAACTGGACTTCTGTGGTCTACTGAGTAAAGCACAGGTTCTTTTACCCTTGTCCCGGAGAACCCCCGGTCCTACCGTGTTTCCTGTGCTCTAAAACACCTGATCCAGATAATCGGCTCATTAACAGCCCTTCCGAACCTAAAATTGAGTGCTATTGCAGGAAAAACACTAAAATGTGTAGGACATGGGGTTCTCCAGGACCAGAGTTGGGAATCTGTGGACTAAAGCTATGGTATAAACTACAATATAATTTAAGCTAGAGATATTATGAAGGAAAATGATTTAAAGATTACCTTTCTTGTAACAGATAACTGCAGTTACTATCGATCCGACAGCAATAAGACACCGGAAACTGAAATGCCCACAACCCACTTCCAAGCATCAAAGACTTTACCTAAAAACAAAAAACAAACAAGTTTACAGTGTTACAGATTTTTTTATTTTTAATAAACTGTGCAGGAATTATTGATAACTGCAAAACACACTCAGAACAGAACTGTAGCAAAATGACCAGATATAATAAAAATAATGCATACGCTCTAATGCAAGAATAGTGTGTGTTCATCACAATCATGTTTCATCTTTAATCATCTCATCTGTAATGATTACAGTAGAATGTTATAAGTTTTTAATCATAGACACTTACTATTAATGATAACCTCTGACTCCATGTGTGATGTTTTGTTGAAGTCTGCAGTAAAACCTGTTGGAGTCGCTATAATCATAAACAGTGATGCTGTGTTTCACACTGAAGCCCTCAGTGTCTCTGTGTATCTGTGTATCTTCAGCAGGCAGAGTGTCTCCTCCTCTGTTCATCCACAGAACCACAGGTTCAGGGTTTCCAGCCTCTGGACTCACACACTAGATTAATCCCCTCCTGGGTGATCATAAACTCCATCGTGATCACCGGTGTTGCCCGCCTATAGGCAAGCAAAAAAAAAAGAATTTGACTTAAATATAGTGAAATCATGTTATACTGTTAACCCCATCCATCCACCTTCAACCGCTACCTTTTCAGGGTTGCGGGGCCTGCAGAGGTGGGTTACACCCTGGAAAGGGTGTCCATCCACTGTTAACCACACAAGAGAGGTTATTATTTTCTGCTCATTTTCAGTTTTAAAAAACTTTTCTTGATAAGGTAAAAAAATACTTAATGCATGAAATGAAATGTGAAACTAATGTGACTGATGTGAGACATCCTCAAACAGAAGGTGGAGAGCCAGCTCTCAGCACCATCACCGGCGCTGTGATCGCCATGGAGGGAGTGGAAGAGGACTCCTGTGGTACCCTGTGAAGCTCTGGTGAACTCCATGCCCAAGAGGGTTAAGGCAGTGCTGGAAAATAATGGTGGACACAAAATATTTGACACTTTGGGCCCCCAATTGTTGGACATTTTCACATAGGGGTATGTGACTTCTTTGTTTGCCAGCGGTTTAGACATTAATGGCTGTGTGTTGAGTTATTTTTGAGGGTAGAGCAAATCTATACTGTTACACAAGCTGTACACTCACTACTTTACATTGTAGCAACAGTGTCATTTCTTCAGTGTTGTCACATGAAACAATATTATCAAATATTTACAAAATATTGAGGGGGTTATTCACTTTTGTGAGATACTGTGAGATATACAATACACAGGTGCAGAACAAGAAAAAAACACAAGCCTGAGCAACATTAGTTTTGGGGAATCAGGCAAAATCTGCATCTAAGGCCTGTGTATTCAAAACTAATCTCCTTTGCTGTAAACAGAGGAAACAAACGACGTCCTTTATCATATCCCAATTTTTGCACTTTTAAGTCCTAGTCACATGGTTGTGGCTTCATCACGTATATGCAATTTTTTGTTCTCTGTTGCAGCAGCATTTTCAGCAAATAAACAAATTATATCCCTTATCCTTACTTCTGTTCTGTAGGTTGTTAAATTCCTAAACAATATATCAAATTAATGTTTTTAACATTTAACAATTCTTCCATCTACTTAAATTGTGCAAAAGTTTAACTTGTGACCTGCTGATAGAGAAGTACTCTCATCTAGACAATACCACATTCACATTCTTTTTAAACAAACTTACATCAGCACATACTGATGAATTGTGATCTGTTTTGACTGTGAAAGAGCTTCCTGATGTATAATGATCACTGAAGATTTTTACAGGAGGCTCGAACATCTTGCTTCGGTAGTCAGAGCCCCGAGCGCTATTAGCTGCTCTTCCTGTCTTGTAGATAGACCTTCCACAATCTGGGCCTGTATTAAAACCTCAGAGTATGAAATCAGTCAGAACTGCTAAAATAGAGTTCAAGAAAAGTTCCAAGAAAATTTGTTAGAAGTTGATAAAAACAGCTATAGTCAAAGAAAGCTTGTTTTTTTTAAGAAAAGTTTCAAACAGCCTTAATTATAGAGTTAATTAGCTGAAAATTGTCTAATTTTTGTTATGGAACTGATTTCTTCATCTTAAAATCAGAAAAAGGCGGCACTGTATCTGTGTGATGATTTGGGCATATCAGGAGACCAAGAAATATAGACTAACTTTGTTCAAACTGGGCGTGATGTTGTAGTACATTTACATCTCATTCTTGTGCTAACCTAACCCTAACCCTAAATCCGTGTGTGGACGGATTGTACGGAGTCCGAATTGTGCGCTCCGGGGTTTCACTCGCGCTGGCCTCCGCTGTGTTGCACTCACTGACCATGGCGCTAAGGTACATAACACAACGCCAGCTTTTGAATCTAAATCAGAAGTGTTATGGCCTAGCCAAAGACTCTTACAATCTCTGTCGGAGACGGCTGGGCTGCTTAACTGCGAATATATCCACGGGGTTTGAGGCCCAGTTTTGCTGTTTCGTCTTCCTATCTTTGGTCCGACGCCCGTAAGAACAACAAACTGCTCCATACTGGTGTTGATCACAGTAATTTAATATCGGTTCCCGCGTGGTGTGATTAAAACCACCCGGTGTTCGCTTCCTCAGAGCCCGGCCTATGCCGCATTATTCAATGCACGGTCTGGATAACAAAGCGCGCGGTTTTATCGGATTTTATCACTGATAAAAAGCTGGACTTGTTGTTCTTAACTGAAACCTGGCATAAAGAAATGATGGGCTCCTGTTTAACCAGATCACTCCAGCGGGCTTTGGAGTTTTAGATCTCCGAGGTTATATGGCAGAGGCGGAGGCATTATTGTGGTTTACAACCTGAAGTTCAACACAAGCTCTGTATCTGTTCCCAGGTTTCCTTCATTTGAATGCCTGGTCTTGAGTATCTCCCTCCTGTATCCACTGTCATCGCTACAGTCTATAAACCACCTAAGGCTAAGGCACATGCAGCTTTTATGTCAGTTTTGCGAACTACCCCTGTCGATGTTTAGCACCGAAGTTTGACAGAATTTTGATTGTGGGAGACTTCAACATTCATGTGGACTGTAGTGCCGGTGGTGGCCGGCCAAGGATTTTCGCCACTAATTGACTGTTTTAACTTCACTCAGTTTATAACTGACCCGACTCATAACAAGGGCCATACGCTGGATCTGGTGTTTGCTAATGGCTCATTTGTATCTGAGTTTTCAGCTACCTGACATTGGACTGTCTGATCATTCAGCTGTCTTTTTTTAACCTCGAACTGTATCATTCACGTGAGCCTCCTATCCCGAACAGTAACCTTCCGAAAGTGGAAGTCAATCCGACCAGACAGCCTTCTCCAATTTTGTGGTTTCCACCTAAGCGATCTTCATCCATCATCACTGGAGGAGAAAGTTCTGCAACTAAATTCCACTCTTGCTGCTAAGCTTAACACTTTTGCTCCTCTAAAACAAGTCACGTAAGTTACATTCACCACTCTGCTCCCTGGTATAATGACAATCTGCGCTCTAGAAAGGCTGTATGTCGGAAAATGGAGCGAAAAAATGGGCTGCGGACTGAGTGTTTACTATCAAGCGTGGAAGGATCTACTGGGGATTATCGTGCACTACTGGAGACTGAACGATCCTCTTACTTCTCTGTTGCTATTGTAAAAAATCAAAATAATCCCAGGCATTTGTTCCATACCATAAATAGACTGCTTCAAGTTAATGCTGTTACCACTTTGCTTGTTTCTCAGTAGCTCTGTGATTCCTTTTCTACAGTTTTTCAATTCTAAGATTGTCAATGTTCGTAAAGAAATTTCTGTTAACAGTCAGGACTGTGCCACTCCAATCCTTCATCCTTCTGGGTTCACTGGTGTTTCTTTCACTCATTTCTCACTGCTTGATTCTGAGGCTCTCACAAGGGAGGTCTCCAGTATGAAATCTACCACCTGCCTGCTGGATCCAATTCCCACGATGCTGTTTAAATCGTGCTTTGCGTGTGGTGCCCTGCCATCCTCAGCATTTTATTTATTTATTTATTTATTTATTTTTTGCCTTTGTTTATTTATTCATTTTCATATGATTCAATTACATGTGATTCATTTACATTTTCATGTGCTTAATTGATTAATTTACATGTAATTCATTATTATGTGATTCATATTCATGGATGTGACTCATTTACATGTGACTCATTTACATGTGATTCATTTTCATGGATGTGATTCACATTCATGCATGTGATTCATTTTCATGTGATTCATTTACATGTGATTCATATTCATGCCTGTGATTCATTTACATGTAATTAATTTTCATGTGATTCATTTACATATTATACATTTTCATGTGATTCATATTCATGCATGTGATTCATATTCATGTAATTAATTTACATGCAATTCATTTTCATGTGTTTCATACTTTCATATCATTTTTACTTTTTTCCCCTCCCCAAATATTTCATTGAGAAAAAATAATAATAACAATAATAATAAATTATTATTACTACCATTATTATTAATTAATTAATTTAAAAATAAAAAATAATTAAAATAAAATAAAAAGAATCCCCCCGGCCCATCATGGCTACTCAATAGCTGTCACTGGTTATATAAAAATTATAAAACCCAAGAACTAAAGTAAAAATAAGAATATAAATAGCCAATTGGAGCTGAAGAGGGACACACACCCAAAGTCTCCATAAAAAAAGGAGACAACAGTGTATCACCCCCTAGGGTTGTCCACAAAGTGGACCTAGGACCTAGAGTAAGCTAAAAAAAATTCCAGTACAGAAAAAAAGTCCCCTGCTGACTTCAAATCTACTAAATATGCGCACTTCAACAAATATAATGTCCATACCTTTTAAAGACTTATACCTAATAATATTACACAGTGTAGCATATTAAAATAAAATACAAGAAGAGAATAACAAGATGATAAAATAAAATAGAAATTAGAATAAATAATATTAGAATAAAGAATAGAGAATAAATAAGAATAAATTAGAATAAAAGAATATTATCAGAGAAAATAAATAAATAAACAAATAAACAAATAAATAAATAAATAAATAAATAAAGAACACTACACTGTGTAGATGATGCAGTTCACCCCGGTTTAAGAGTTTAACGTATTCTGCTGCTTCTTCGCTGAAATAAACTCCTTCTGGACACCATTATACGCAATAAAGGCTGAGCTGGATGAAGTATTCCATAGCGAAGCTCCCTCAATATCACGAAGTTGACCCAAGCTCGTTAAACGCGCCCGGGCCCGGGCTATCTGGACTGTGTAGTCGGGAAAAACTGAGATGATCAGATCCCTCACTTAAATCTGCTGGAGCTCTCAAGCCGGTTGTAAAATATCAACACAGTCACTGTAGTAATGGAATCTGCGCACAATAGCTCGTGGTCGTTCACCAGGCTTCGGCCGGCTGAAGGGGTCCGGTGGAACGGTCGGCACAACGGCTCCTTTTTCCGACCCAACGAACCTCTTTTAACAAGGTCGTACAGGTGTCAGCGCCCTCTGGAAACCCGAACTATCCTAACGTTATTGCACCGTGACCCGACTCCAAATCCCTCACATTTATTCTCTAATTGAGTCACGGTCGCGAGGAGAGACCTCGATGTAGTCTTCATATGAACGATATCAGCGGTGTAACCAGGAGAGCGCGTCCCATTTCCCCCACAGTACCTTTCAGTGTTGATATGGTGGCATCGGTAGCGCCTTTATCACTAGCCAGCTGTGTTTTCATGGCCTGCAGGTCGAGCTGGATGGTAGACAGCGCATCACTGAGAGTCTTCTGAAGATTCTCATAGATAGTCTCCTGGTGCTTCAGATGATCCTGAAACTCCTTCCTAAATTCAGCGTTGTCCTTCCTCATTACAGCCAGCAACTCAAGCTTGAATGCGGCGAAGTCAGAGCCACTCGGGACGCGGGATGATACCGCTGGTTCACAGGGGGAAGGGAACAGCCACGGATTCCTGGGCAGGAGGCGCTGGCGCGGGTTCATGGTGATTGGGAGGAGCGGGTTAGGATTCACCAGGAGAGACCGCTATAGCGCTCTCCAGACCTCAGTTTTGTCTGAATGCTACCACCGGTTTTCAAGTTTTTCCCGAACATCTTTAACGAACCACCGAAGTTAAAAGTACAAATAAGGAAAACGAAGTAGAATAAGTCAAAATATACTATGTATATATATATTTTATATATAAATGATATATAAAAATATTATATTACAAAAAGAAAGTGCTAATTAATTACAATTTTTGATCGAAATCAGCAGGAGACTCAAACTTCACGTCTTACTCCATCGAACAATCAATCGGAACCACCATCCTCAGCATTTTAAATGAATCACTGGAGACTGGGGTTTTTCCAGCAGTACTGAAGACTGCTGCTGTTACACCTGTCCCCAAGAAAATGTTTCTATGGATGATTTTAACAATTTTCGCCCCATTTCAAATCTTCCGTTTTTGGCAAAAATACTTGAGCGTGTTGTCGCCTCTCAACTATGTTCTCATCTGACAACCAACAACCTCTTTGAACCACTTCAATTAAGTTTTCGTAAATTTCATAGCACTGAAACTGTGTTGGTCAAAGTTACAAATGACATTTTGATGGCCTCTGATTCTGGAGCTACCTCACTTCTTATTCTTCTCGACCTTAGAGCCGCCTTCGATACTGTGGATCATGGTCTTTTACTTACCCGCCTTGAAAGTGTTTTTGGTGTGTCCGGGAAAGTTTTAAACTGGTTTAAATCCTATTTTACTGACTGTTCCAAGTTTATTTCTATGAGTGGCTTTAGATCTGACACTTGCTCGGTGCTCACTGGTGTTCCTCAGGGTTCAATTCTAGGCCCTCTACTATTCAATATTTATCTATCTCCACTTGGGCATCTGCTGCGAACACTTGGCCTCCATTATCACTTTTATGCTGACGATACCCAAATGTACATTCACTCAAGATCTGGTGAAAGCATTGATGTTGGTTATCTTTCTGGCAGATCCTCCCTGAACCACTAGAGCAGTCCCGGTCTTCCTATACACACAAACTAAACAGCGCGTAGGGCCCCAAACCACCAGGGGGCCCCTTTGATCTCGTGTATTATTTTCCGTCTGTAAATATTTTTTTAATGACATGCAAATATAAATGCGGATTCAGCTTTAGAGGAGTCATGTGGAAAACTATGATTATATTTATTCATTACAGTTCCAGACTCGGACATCATGATGAGGACCAGTCTAGGAGCGGCACTGCACTAGAGAGAACCCTTACTCACCATGGTGAACTACTTCTGTTGTACGCCCCATTTCCTGTCATGATCATGCACACCTGTTTAGTATTGTATTATTAATCGCCTTATTTAACTTCTGGGTTTGTCGCTGTTTGTGTTGTTGGAGCATTACATGCTTAGTCTGTGTTTGCATGCGTGGCTAGATTGCGTTAATGTTTTCTCGGAATGGTTTTGTTTTCCTTGCCTAGCCTAGCATTAGCCCAGCCTATTGTTATCCCAGTATTTTTTTCCTGTCTTTTAGTTTATCCTTTGGTTGTTTTTGTCCCCAGTAAAGAAGTTCTGCACTTTGTATCCTGGACTCCCGTTATGACAAAGTTAAATTACATTTAACACATAACCATCTCCACAGACCCTGATATCATGCTTCACTACCAAGTTTGAAACATACATGTGTTGTAAACATATTGTTTACTCAAACTGGGTAAAACAAACATAAATTATTATTTAAATACTACTGAATAATTATTCCGACTACAAATAACAACTCAATGTTTGGACAAAATGAAAATAGTTCAGAAATACTATTATTACAGCTTATCAATTATCACAGAATAGTTTATTCTGTATATATATATTTACACTATTTTCAGAGACAAGAAGGCTAGGTGACAAATCACCTGTGCAGCCTGAAAAATGCAGACAAAGTGGAAAAAATGCATCACATGCATGAGACCACAGCTGCTGAATCTTTATACAGTTGTAGCTGTGTGAAGAATAGGACTGATTATTATTACTGCTGATTGATGAACACAACAAAAGTGGAAAATTTTAGAAACAGGGGGTTCTCCAGACCAGGGATGGAAACTTGTGATTCAGTGAGTGAGTGAACTCCAGTTCTAAAACCCACTGAATAAATACAATGGAAAAATACAGATTTTGACGCAAATTTATTTATGCACAAACTACTGATGTTAAGAGAAAAGAAAGTTTATCATAGTATAACATTCACTGTATAAAGTGTAGAAATAGATCTTACCCTCGACAGTGACGTGAACAGTGATGTCATCATACCAGGATTTGTCCTCAACGATACATGTATATTCTCCTTCATCAGAGACTCGGAGAGCTGAGAGTTTGAGTGAAGCGTTGCCTTTCTGTAGCTCCTCTTTAAACAGTGATGTTCTTCCTCTGTAAGACTGAGCCTGCTTTTTATTTCTGTCTTCATGATCCTTATAGAGATGCACTAATGAAGCCACAGCCTCTAGTCTCATCCACTCCACTCTCATGTCCACAGCACTGGTGTTGGGTTTGATAAAACAGGGCAGAACCAGGTCTTCACCAGCTACAGCAACAAGAGGAGCATCTGGACCAACCACCTTTAATCCCTCTGGGTTTAAAAAAACCAAAAAAAAAACCAAATACTGCATATCATTATCAATATCATGTATGTATGTATATGAGTGAGTGAGTGAGTGAGTGAGTGAGTGACACACACACACACACACACACACACACACACACACAGAATAGTTGTTCCCCATACCTGATTGAAATTTCCTGAAGCTGAAGAGAATCAGGAGAGTCACACAGAAAAACATCATCCCTGAAAGACAGTTTATCGTTATTGCTTCAGTCTGTTTTACAAGATAAATAACATTTTATGAATTACACTCAGTGCACAATTTAATGCATCTGTTCTATCAAAAAATCTAAATACTTACCACTTTGTAAGGGAAATATTTTCTTTGTAAACTTCTTTGTTTACATGTTGGTGATTGGTGATGTTGATGATGGTTTTCTACATTACCCACAATATCATTCGACTTCTTGCTGATACTAACATCATTTTGCTTCATGTGGTATGCTAGCTACAGTATATATTTCACAAAGTAGACCTTATTCTAGATAACAAAATGACACTCTGGTGTGACCAATTATGTGAGTGTTGTTTTGTTTTCTACACTATATCTATTAAAACAAGAGCTGAGTGCTTCCTGAGGCTGGGGGAGTTCTTTGCTGCACCTTAGGCTTTACTTAACTAAGGGTCATTGTTATTGACTGGTATAAAGTTGGCTTGACGTTGGACGTTCGATATTCACAGATATGCGGAAGTTAAGGGACCGTCTCTAAAGTTACATACGACATTGTTATACATGTTTCTAACTTCGATAGCATTTGAAGTGAATAACTTGGTCATATAAATTCATGTTTTATTATTTTTTATTAAATGATAATTACTGTTTTTAATGTCCTGAGATTCATGGCTTGTTATTGGACGACTCAGAATCAACAGAAATATGGATTGTGTGCTGATTATTCATTTATACAGACTGATTTAACTTATTTATGATTAATGATCCATCACTGTATGAATATTAAAATTAAAAGATGAAAATTGAGGTTAAGAGAACATTAGAGGAACATTAAAAGAACATTATGGGACAGTTACAAGAGTGTTATGGGAACTTTCTGTAAACCTAAAAACAATGTTCTATTTCCGTAAAGAAAACTTTCCTGACTAACCAAAAACAAACCTTAAATTATGTTCTGGGAACCAAATATTGTTATGTGGGTAATTTATTACTCTTCAACCTGAAGTATGCACACCTGCTTTTTTCCATGTTGAACACTATTGGCTGTTTGCTGTAAACATCTGTTTTTTATGTGCATGCAGATGCCGAGCAAGCACTGATTCAGGGATAAAACCTGGGTTGATTGAGAACATTGATAACCAGTGTCATAAAACCTCCATCCATCCATCTTCAACCGCTTATTCCTGCTTCAGGGTCACGGGTAACCTGGAGCCTATCCCAAGAAGCATCCGACACAAGGCGGGGTACACCCTGGACAGGGTGCCAGTCCATTGCAGGGCACAATCACATACACTATGGGCAATTTACCAAGCTGCCAATCAACCTACCATGCATGTCTTTGGACTGGGGGAGGAAACCGGAGTACCCGGAGGAAACCCCCGCAGCACGGGGAGAACATGCAAACTCCGCACACACATGGCCCCGGCAAGAATCGAAACCCGGACCCTGGAGGTGTGAGGCGAACGTGCTAACCAATAAGCCACCGTGCGCCTAGTCATAAAACTATAATTAACTATAACTAATCCGGTTGATTAGTTTAGTTTTGTCAACTCAAAACCTACTCTGCAACTCTGAGTTTGTTCAACTCACTTTTGTAAAACAGGCCTCAGGGTTCAGTTAAAGAGTTACACACCAAGAGGATTTGAAATGAGAATTTGTTATTTGTATAAAAAACAAATTTTATATACAAACATAGAGAGTGAGCGTAGAGAGTGAGAGAGAGAGAGAGAGGAAGAAAAATAGGTTTTTTCCATACCTGACTGAGATTCCATAAAGCTGTAGAGAATCAGGAGAATCACAGAAATAAACATAATCCCTGAAAGACAGTTTAGCGTTATTGCTTCAGTCTGTTTCACAAGATAAATAACATTTTACAGATGACGCTTTGTTTTAGCAACGATTTAACACATCGCTTCTATCAAAAAGTCAAAATGCTCACTACCATTTTAAGAGGAATATTTTCAATAAGAAGAGGATCAAAGTAAACACGTTTTGTCCCAAAGTTCTGGTTTTCCAGTTGGTGTACTTTGGTTTATGTTCATTTGTGAGACACACCTTTTATAACGAAACATGATAAAAGTGAGGTGGTGTCTTTGAAGCGCTTTAATTAAGGTCCAAACTGCAACAGCACTGGGTGATATTTCCATCTGCCAGTCTACTGTAACAGCGAGTGCTCTGGGCATCAGGTAAAACTTTTATATCTGCTACCAAGTGTAGAAGTAAAATCCCATCTGATCTAGTACAGTGGTAATGCATGTTCATATTATAAAATATATTGAATGATGTATTTAATATTTAATATTATGTTTACTAAGCCAATGCAAGAACAGCACAGGAATGAATTCTTCATGGGCCGTTGCATGTGGACCACGATGCTTTTGGGTATAAAATGAGCTTCACACTCATCATTCTATTATGTGAAATGCAATAAATGAACCCAACTGAAACAATGAGCCCAACTGATTATTATTTTCTAGAACTTATTTTAAGCACGTAAACTGGTCCCTTAAACTGGAAATATGTGTTTGAATGATTAGGATTATAAAACACACACACACACACACACACACTGTCATGATTTCCCTCATAGTAAGCGCTTAGTATGCAGAGTGCTCAGAAACCTGTGAAGTAGAGCACTTTTCTGGGTTTCTTGAGACCTTGACTTTTGTTTACATTTGACGACATGCATCTGTATTTCTGTCCTGTCTCTGCCTCTGTTTTTCATTGGTTGTTTCCTGTATGTGTCATCATTGTTCTCAGCTGTCGATGACGTTTGTTATTGGAAACCCCTCATGTATCTATGTATCTCATGAAGTACTGAGTGTCATCACTGTACCAAGCATTTGTACCGTTCCGTTTCGGCTTCATGGTCTTTGATATTGTTTCTCATGACATACTTTTTATGTTTATGCCCGTTTGCAGGATCACCCTGACCCATTACCTGTTTCTGACCACGCTTTTTGTTCATTATTTGAATTTGTCTCCTGTCTCTCTGTAAAAGCTATTATCTGCAATTGCATCGGTCCTAACCTCCATGCATTCGACACACACAAACACTTCACACAACCATAATAAATTTGTGGCTCAGATTGCGGGGTTTTATATATGATCTTGAAAACTTCCTGAAAATTAAACTTAAGAAACACTACTAGTAAAGATAAAGTCTGTATATGTAGCCTAAGCAGGTGACTTTCTCTTAGCTGTGAGTCACAACCAGAACACTGCTGCAGGAAAGCTGTGTGAGGTTTGTCACTGTGTGCATTTTGTGTGTGAAATGTCAGTGACTACTACAGGAAATGATTCAGAAAAGATGTGCAAATTCTAAACCTTGGTAGGAATCTGACCCTAATGCAGTAAATCTTCGTGACGAGACTAGCACTCTTGAGCAACAGCGATGTGTTACGTTGTTTCCAAACACAGTGTTGAGTTGCTGAGTCACTCTAATGAAGGCTGCGGTGGCACACTCAGCCCCTCCAGCTTCAAGCAGCTCCCCACGTGAGGGTGCAAAGTGGAGCTTAACTCCACCCAGTGCACGCCCCCTTCACAAGGTGTCCTCCACTGGCCCTTTATAGGACACCTCCACTGTCTTACCCTCAGACTCCCTGCATCCATGATCAGAGAGAGAGAGAGAGAGAGAGAGAGAGAGAGAGAGAGAGAAAGAGAGAGAGTTTGAGAGTTTTTAATTCATTTCCAGGGACCAAGACAACATGAAGAATAGAATATATCTGTATGCATGCTGCCCGATATCCTGCATGATAACATATCAGCCATGTTAAAACATGGTGTAATGACTACATCCCGATTTTTCTCCTCCTGTACTCAGTACCTGCCGGGTCTCCTTTCACCTGTACTCTGCTACTCCTCCCCTGCGTTTCTTCATGGTATCGTATCGTGAGCTCATGCCATAGAACAGTTTTGTACTTCTACCGCTTTTTCTGATGGTCTCACCGCCGCCTCAGAGTGACCTGCCAACATTCCACCTAGCATCACGAGTCCGCTTCCTGCACCTGTCCATCACACAACACAGCTGTCAATCAAAATATAAAGTTCAGAGAATATTAGACACATGGAGCACAAAATCCATGAATATAGGTAGAGAAATGTAAGTGGTGTTTCTTCTTGGCTTTGTTGGTTCTGAAAGTTGTCAGAGGTTGCTTTTGTAGCCTCCCATTCTATATTCTCACTTTTGCTTGCATTTGAGAAAAGGTAGTTAGTATGCCATATTCTAGTGTGGTCCAGAGCACTCCTGTTCCTTCAACCACAGTATACAGGAAGGTGATAATGCATCGTCCTCTGATTTAGGGCAAGCCCAAATTTGTAAACCACTTATCCGTAGTTTCAGCAGCCTAGAGACAGAAGACGTGGTATCCATCCAATTTCACTGTTTGCATGATAACCGTGGCATTTTCCAAGACCTTTTCCCACTCTTTGGTTATAGATGTAAAACAATATTGTGATGGTGTTGGAGTCACACTAAACACTCACCTTTGTGATTTCTTTGGGGGTTTCTGAATGTAGAAATAGCCACATTAAGCCATCTGAGAATGTTGATATGCTGTTAAAGTTCACAGCTGAATTTGCCTCACTTAGATCTTCGGTTCTAAAGTCTCGCAGATATACTCCTACACCTGCTGGGTGGCATCTCTTCAAAATCGCCTTGAATAGGACACCCTACATTCATGCCCCAAAAGAGGAAACGTCTGCTAACAAAGCCTCAATAGTGAGCACAGTCTCTGGTCTCCATCACTACCACACATGTCTTCGTGTCATGTGGCTGGAAAAGTAGGAGTTAAGCTAGCACCATGGTCTTACCTAGACAAACAAAGCTCTGTGCATGGCAGCCTGCCCAATTTGAAGTTCCCTCAGATGCAGCTTTCACAATCACACACATGTTCTGGACATTCCACTAGAGGAATTGAGATGAGCCCAGTGGCCCAGTATATCTAGAGATGGCATTATTCAACAATATCTCTATTTGAAATATTTGAGCTCAGTAAAAAATATTTGTTCATTTAAAAAGTCTAATGAGAAGATGTATTTTTATTAATCATTAAGATTTTGTCACCGTTCCAGAACAAGCCCATAATTAACTTCTATCCACAACAAGGTTTATTTTTAGTTGAAAGACATTACGCAAATTCTGTAAACAAGACAGTACAGAACACAAGTATTTAAGCTCACACAGAGCGAAAAACAAATGCTAATGAAGCACATAGCCCCTAATTAACACGTATAAAGAACCAACATAAACACTTGGTTATCATGTTTATATTGTTTCACATGTTCTTGCTGAGAAAAAAAAATCATACAGTATCCACATGTTCGGGTGAAAGTCGGCTCCTTAGTCTGTTAACAATTAGGCCAGCTGTGAGACACAAAGCGTCACCAGCACAGATGCTGTAGAGCACACAATTACTGGGCTTTGCTAAATAGCCAAGTTTCTTGAAGCACTTTGTACTTTCTGTCCACCAATGAATCGGAACAACCTCCACGTGTTAAGCTGTGCTTTAGCAAACGTGTAGCTAAGTCACTCGTGAAAACGATTGGAAAATTATGGTCCTGAACGTTGGTTTATGTTTGCAATGCCTCCTGTCAGTCAGTGTAATGTGATACCACTTCTCTATGTAGCGCCACCCAATGCGTTGAAGAACTGTGAGGAAGTTTAGTTTGGTGCTCAGTATTTAACACAAGTGTAAACTGACTAGTATTTTTACTTTTCAAATAATTATTGCAATCTCTACCAGTATCCATCACTGACACAAAGATATCAGAGTGCTCAATATCCGCTCGCCCGCCGATACAAACGTGATTGTATCTGGGATGCACAGCTGCCAAAAATATCAGAGACCTCTCAAATCATTCTAAGGAGAGAGACACACAGATGAAAGAGAGAACGCGGACTCTGTGAGCAGGATTACAGTGTAATCTTTACTAAGTAAGGAATAAAACATGAGGTGGGGGTGTGATGAGGGCAC
Organism: Ameiurus melas; assembly: GCA_012411365.1. NCBI lineage: Eukaryota > Metazoa > Chordata > Actinopteri > Siluriformes > Ictaluridae > Ameiurus > Ameiurus melas. The sequence continues at coordinate 5,423 of JAAGNN010000047.1, read as the reverse complement.
AATAATTTCAAAACTGAATTACTTTTTATCTTTCCTGGAAGTATTCCATTGACACCACATCCCAAAAGAGTTTTGCCTTCTGTTATACCACAGGAATTGTCTCTGTTTATTATAAATCTGTTTACTGTTGACTTCCATACAAGTCCACCATACAAGTCCCTGTGAATGAGCTGTTACTATAGTATCCATAATCTGACAAAACCATACCGACATAATACAGAAATGGGGAACTAAGGAATTATACTAAAGAAGCCAACCTGGGTCCCATTTTTTTATTACCTCTATGCATTCTAAGTGTTTTCGCTGCAAACTCTTTCCAGTCGCTTCACGTGAGTAATGTTTGTGGACGTGCAGTGAAAAGGAGAACTGGAGCAAAACAGTGGATTAGTTAACCTTCTATTGAAGTTCATGGAGATTAAGTCTGCTTTAACCCAGGAACAAATAAATGACTTTCTGTAACAACAATGATCCATTGTCAAACATTTATTTTTCAAACACTGTAGGTTCTACATAGGAAGTGCGTTAACACTGCATCGTAATGCAGCGCCACGGCCATCCTAAAGGTTCCAACCGTGTCCATGTTAGCAGCGATGATGGAATACCTCTGTAACTGCCTTTGAGTTTTGAGTAAAAGCTGCGCATCAGATCCACCTAACAAAACAAGAGTATAAAAAGAAAGAAGAGGAGAATGTAAGAGAGAGAGAAGGCTTAACGATGATGAAAAACTGTATCTTTTGACAATCAGCCATTTTAAATGCATGTATAATTTAGACGCCATTAAGGCAATATGCTATTTGCAAAATGTACATGAATTAGTTAGACACCCTTGTACCTCACTACGGGACTTGAGCTGCATACAAGGCTTGGACGGAGCAGCACATCCTTGAAAGTCGTAGTTTGATGTCGTTTCGATGCTAGGCATGGCTGCTGTTACTGTATCTGTGTGTGTGTGTGAAAAACAGAATCTCTGCCTGTGTAGCAGTGTGTCCTTTTTGTGCCTCCTAGTATTTGTTTATAAAACAGATAGGGAAATCTGTCCCTACGCTTCCTGCTGGAAAAGAATGAGAAGTGGAAATGTGTCAGCGTTTTTGTACATGTCAGAAAGCAAAGAGGCTAAAGCTTCCTGTCCATTCAAAAAGAAATTCTTTGAAATGTTTCATATTGGGATGTGTGAAAATATCCTCAAGATGCACTCTATATACTTCTACCGGTCAAAAGCTTGGGTCACCCAACTGGAAATGCTTCTCATGATCTTGGCCAAATCTTTGATCTGGAAGGTCTCCTATCCTTCGCACTTATATATAACGTTTTTTAACCTGGTGGTCATGCAAGGCCTAACTTGCTTGGGAGCACTTGGGGTCAGTTCTTTGCTGGCTGTGGTCATGTGGTATGTGCGTCAATCATCAACCCTACGAGTCAACCCACTCTACCACCTGAGCCCTATGGAAAATGTTTTATTAAACGGATGACTTGAGCGTTTAAATTAAGAACAGAGCCAATAAGTGTCCAGCGTAAGGTGTGGAACTCCCTTTAATTACTGTTTAAAAGCATCTCAGAGAAATCTCTCAAGAAAGAAGAGAAAATGCCAAGAATATATTTCGGAAATTCTAGTCAAAATGGTGTTTACTTGAAGATGCTAAATACTAAATGATTTTTTTATTTATTATATTATAAGATAATTCTGTAGTTACATTTGTGTTACTCCAGACTCTTTGATGACTTTATTATTACATATTATTACATATTATTAATACTATTATTATTATTATTATTATTATTCTAAATGTGAGAGAGAAAGGAAAAGAATGAGTGTGTGTAATCCTTGATCGTAGTGTATCCATTCCATCTTCAGGGTCACGGGAACCTGAGCCCATCCCAGGGAGTGTTCGGCACAAGGCAGGTACACTCCTGACAGGGTGCCAGTCCATCAACAGGGCAGCACAATCACACACACACTCCTTCACACACATTCACACTATGGACAATTTAGACACTCCAATCAACCTCTGTATCATAAATTGAGTTTTCCTGAGGTTTTTGCTAACAAAAACAGAGGAGCCATATATTACAAAAAAAATAATTAAACAAGTGGTACTTTCATTTCAACTCTGTAACTTGTAACAGTAACAATAACGTTAGAAAAGGCACAGACATCGCCATACCGCGTATCTCCCAGAGCTTCACTCATTCTCTTGTTAAAGTGAAATATTATCATACACCAGGTGATCATCATCATATGTAATATCTAGCTTGTGGTGTCTGGTAGTCAGTTTAAATACATAAATCCTCACAGCAAAGCTATGTCTAGGACTTGTTCTGTACCTTGTGAAAGATGATCTGTCGGCGTCACGTAATATATCTTTTTCTCCTTCGGGATGGAGACCTGTGTAATGAATATCAGCAACGGAGGGGTTTTTTTTCAATCGCCAGACATTTGCGCTCTATACTTTAAAGTTTTCTTTTCTTTGGAATATCCACAAACTTCTAGCCCAAGCTGAAACAAACCCGACCGAGATTTGCAAGTTCTTCTGGTGCTTGTGCTTTCAGGTCAACAAATAAAATCCCCCTGTCTAGAGACAGCATCGAGAAAAACATTCTAAAAAATATTTGTTGTTACCCGGATAATTTGATGTGTGCCAGTATGCTGATCTGTACTTATCTCAGGGTTTTTAAAAGAACCATGGTAGCTGGTGTTCAGCTTGATTGTTCTCCTGGTCTTGCCTTGAAATAACAAGTTTTGAACAAGCTCAGATTTCTGTGGTGTGTGTATTTTGTAAAAGCCTTTTCTACTTCGCTATTTTTATTGGCGGATTCCTATCAAGTCATCGTCACCAACAAGTTTTATTATTGGAGTGAAATAGTTCGTCATCACACAAAAGAATCAGCGTATTCCTTGAAGAAAATGTATATTTGCTCTGGCCAATAATCATCGTGTAAGAGGCTGCCAACACGTGATAACACCAGACAATGTTTTCCGAACAACCGACATTGCCTCTTACAGTTTTCCTTCCAACAACATTTTGATAAAATAAGATTTTCCACTATTACTGTAAGTCCACATATGATACACGTTAAAAGGCAAGTCGTGATCCTAAAGGCCAAAAGCAGTCACGTTCATATTTTCCTTTACAAACACCTCAACAGAAACTGTACACATATAACAAGAATAGTCTTTAATATCCGTAAGGAGAGTTGTAAATCAGATAATAAAACACGCTTATCGTACACAACCCTGAACCTTTTCTAACTGTGATTTGTATCTCAAATGAAACCCCCCTTTTTATCTCTCACGATTTATTATGGTGGAGATGACCGGGTATGATCCTTTTTTCTACTCGGCTTCGTCTACCAGTTCCATTAGTGACTTCAAATTGACAAATTTCAGAATTGATACACTTAAAGTAATGCCTTAGCTTTCATGGTTGTTTTCCTTTTACGGTTCTGTAATCTGAGGTTTTAGGAACTGGCGCTACAAATTCCACCATGTGATCGCTATCATCTAGTTCACTGGTAAGACCACCCAAGTAATCGCTATAGGGCGCATCTAGTCACCTTCCTTACTTTTAAAAATGACGCTTATCGGGTATCTGTGTACAAACAACGCTGATCCAATCGGGATCCATCAATTTGGCCAACTCAAGTCTAGCGGACGCTGTAGTGAAATGCAGATAATCATTAGCATTTAGAGGGTTTAACTAATCTCTCTCGTCTGTATAACGCCACTGTACCATCGCCACCTTCCTTCTAAAAAAAGACAACTGACTCACATTATAAATATCGGAGAACATAAACTGTAAAACCTCGGATCATGTAATTAAGGTCATGTTTGATCTGTCTGTCTTTGACATCTTACCCACAACGAATTGAAAAGAGTTTGAACACTGATCTTTTGCAAAGTTTTACCATCGTGACAAATTTTATCCAACGTGATCCTTCGTTTTCCTTATATCATAATGTACTCACGCTTAGATTATTCTATCAACCACCCAGGACGGGTAATCTGAACTTTCCTGTTTGGTCTTGAGAACATTTGAATATATCTCGTAAAAGCTTATCAGACCTTTAGAAAGTGCCACACTTCAAACACAGAATTTTGTAAACTTTTCGACGGCTTTCTCAATTTCGATAGATGCCATGTTCCGTAAGAGTTTCTCCTGATTCAGAGGATCAGATTGTTTAGCTTTGATGTTCAAGTGAGACGTCATACAGAGACACACACACACATGAGACACACACACACACTCACACACACACACACACACACACACACAGAGACACACACATGACACACAGAGACACACACATATTAATTTTCATATTACATATTACACTATTACTAATAATACTAATACACACACAGAGACACACACACACACACACACATGACACACACACACACACAGACACATACACAGACACACACACACACACACACACACACACACACACACACACAGAGACACACACACAGACACACACACACACACACACACAGACACACACAGAGACACACACACAGAGACACACAGACACACACACACAGAGACACAGACACACACACACACACAGAGACATACACACAGAGACACACACATAGACACATATACACATACAGAGACATAGATACACACACACACACACAGACACACATACTACACACACACACACACAGAGACACACACACACAGACACACACACAGACACACACATAGAGACACATACACAGAGACACATATACACATAGAGAGACATACACAGAGAGACACACACACATACAGAGAGAGATATACACACACAGACACACACACACACACAAGAGAGATACACACACACACACAGAGACACACACACACACACACAGACATACTACACACACAGAGACACACACACACACAGACACACACATACACACACATACAGAGACACATACATAGAGATATACACACACACACACACAGAGAGACACAGAGGCACACACAGAGACACACACAGACACACACAGACACACAGACACACACACACACACAGAGACACACACACACAGAGTACACACACACACACACACACACACATAGAGACACAGTACACACAGAGACACACATACACACACATAGACACATAGACACATATATATACACACAGAGACATATTACAGAGAGATATATAGACACATACACACACACACACACATACACATAGAGACACACTATTACACACATGAGATACATACATAAAATACACACAGAGACACAACACACATAGACACACACATATACACAGACACACACACACACACACACACACAGACACACATACAGAGACACAGACACACACAAAGAGAGACACACACACACAGAGACACATACAAAGGACACACACACACAGACAGAGACACATACACAGAGACATGGCTAATACAGAGA
>JAAGNN010000046.1:77166-98202 GCA_012411365.1 Ameiurus melas | reverse complement strand
CAAACTTAGTTAGAGCACTTTGAAAAAAGTGACTGTCTGCACTTCAAATGTCACTTTTTTCACATTACCATATTTCATTGGGAACTTGTACATTTTAATGTAAACAATTATATTTCGTATCATTTGAGGTCAGATACATGTCCTAGTATAATATTATGTCTGTGATATCATTTTGGAAGATGTCACGCACATGATTATATGAGTTTGTTAGAAAAACCACTTTCCTAAGCTCCCAGCCGCTGAAAAGCGCTGTATAGCGCTCTAACAGGACAGCGCAACAGTGTACAAAGGCACACTGCACAAATGTAAACAAACTTAGTTAGAGCACGTTTGAAAAAAGTGACTGTCTGCACTTCAAATGTCACTTTTTCACTTACAATACATTTCATTGGGAACTTGTACATTTTAATGTAAACAATTATATTTCGTATCATTTGAGGTCAGATACATGTCCTAGTATAATATTATGTCTGTCATATCATTTTGGAAGATGTCACGCACATGATTATATGAGTTTGTTAGAAAAACCACTTTCCTAAGCTCCCAGCCGCTTGAAAATCGCTGTATAGCGCTCTTCCAACAAAGAGGAAGCGCAACAGTGTACATAGGCACACTGCACAAATGTAAACAAACTTAGTTAGAGCACTTTTGAAAAAGTGACTGTCTGCACTTCAAATGCTCACTTTTTCACATTACCATATTTCATTGGGAACTTGTACATTTTAATGTAAACAATTATATTCTCGTATCATTTGAGGTCAGATACATGTCCTAGTATAATATTATGTCTGTCATATCATTTTGGAAGATGTCACGCACATGATTATATGAGTTTGTTAGAAAAACCACTTTCCTAAGCTCCCAGCCGCTTGAAAAGCGCTGTATAGCGTTCTAACAGGATCGAGGCGCAACAGTGTACAAAGGCACACTGCACAAATGTAAACAAACTTAGTTAGAGCACTTTTGAAAAAAGTGACTGTCTGCACTTCAAATGTCACTTTTTTCACATTACCATATTTCATTGGGAACTTGTACATTTTAATGTAAACAATTATATTTCGTATCATTTGAGGTCAGATACATGTCCTAGTATAATATTATGTCTGTCATATCATTTTGGAAGATGTCACGCAATGATTATATGAGTTTGTTAGAAAACCACTTTCCTGCCTCCCAGCCGCTTGAAAAGCGCTGTATAGCGCTCTAACAGGATCGAGCGCAACAGTGTACAAAGGCACACTGAACGAATGTAAACAAACTTAGTTAGAGCACTTTTGAAAAAAGTGACTGTCTGCACTTCAAATGTCACTTTTTCACATTACCATATTTCATTGGGAACTTGTACATTTTAATGTAAACAATTATATTTCGTATCATTTGAGGTCAGATACATGTCCTAGTATAATATTATGTCTGTCATATCATTTTGGAAGATGTCACGCACATGATTATATGAGTTTGTTAGAAAAACCACTTTCCTAAGCTCCCCAGCCGCTTGAAAATCGCTGTATAGCGTTCTAACAGGATCTAGGCGCAACAGTGTACATAGGCACACTGCACAAATGTAAACAAACTTAGTTAGAGCACTTTTGAAAAAAGTGACTGTCTGCACTTCAAATGTCACTTTTTTCACATTACCATATTTCATTGGGAACTTGTACATTTTAATGTAAACAATTATATTTCGTATCATTTGAGGTCAGATACATGTCCTAGTATAATATTATGTCTGTGATATCATTTTGGAAGATGTCACGCACATGATTATATGAGTTTGTTAGAAAAACCACTTTCCTAAGCTCCCCAGCCGCTGAAAAGCGCTGTATAGCCGCTCTAACAGGACGAAGCGCAACAGTGTACAAAGGCACACTGAACGAATGTAAACAAACTTAGTTAGAGCACTTTTGAAAAAAAGTGACTGTCTGCACTTCAAATGTCACTTTTTTCACATTACCATATTTCATTGGGAACTTGTACATTTTAATGTAAACAATTATATTTCGTATCATTTGAGGTCAGATACATGTCCTAGTATAATATTATGTCTGTGATATCATTTTGGAAGATGTCACGCACATGATTATATGAGTTTGTTAGAAAAACCACTTTCCTAAGCTCCCAGCCGCTTGAAAAACGCCTGTATAGCCTCTAACAGGACGAAGCGCAACAGTGTACAAAGGCACACTGCACGAATGTAAACAAACTTAGTTAGAGCACTTTTGAAAAAAGTGACTGTCTGCACTTCAAATGTCAACTTTTTCACATTACCATACTTCATTGGGAACTTGTACATTTTAATGTAAACAATTAAATATTTCGTATCATTTGAGGTCAGATACATGTCCTAGTATAATATTATGTCTGATATCATTTTGGAAGATGTCACGCACAGATTATATGAGTTTGTTAGAAAAACCACTTTCCTAAGCTCCCAGCCGCTTGAAAAGCGCTGTATAGGGCTCTAACAGGATCTAGGCGCAACAGTGTACAAAGGCACACTGCACGAATGTAAACAAACTTAGTTAGAGCACTTTTGAAAAAAGTGACTGTCTGCACTTCAAATGTCACTTTTTCACATTACCATATTTCATTGGGAACTTGTACATTTTAATGTAAACAATTATATTTCGTATCATTTGAGGTCAGATACATGTCCTAGTATAATATTATGTCTGTGATATCATTTTTGGAAGATGTCACGCACATGATTATATGAGTTTGTTAGAAAAACCACTTTCCTAAGCTCCCAGCCGCTTGAAAATCGCTGTATAGCGGCTCTAACAGGACGAAGCGCAACAGTGTACATAGGCACACCTCGCCTAATGTAAACAAACTTAGTTAGAGCACTTTTGAAAAAAGTGACTGTCTGCACTTCAAATGTCACCTTTTTTCACATTACCATATTTCATTGGGAACTTGTACATTTTAATGTAAACAATTATATTTCGTATCATTTGAGGTCAGATACATGTCCTAGTATAATATTATGTCTGTCATATCATTTTGGAAGATGTCACGCCATGATTATATGAGTTTGTTAGAAAAACCACTTTCCTAAGCTCCCAGCCGCTTGAAAAGCGCTGTATAGCGCTCTAACAGGATCGCGCAACAGTGTACAAAGGCACACTGCACGAATGTAAACAAACTTAGTTAGAGCAGTTTTGAAAAAGGAAGCGTCTGCACTTCAAATGTCACTTTTTTCACATTACCATATTTCATTGGGAACTTGTACATTTTAATGTAAACAATTATATTTCGTATCATTTGAGGTCAGATACATGTCCTAGTATAATATTATGTCTGTGATAACATTTTGGAAGATGTCACGCACATGATTATATGAGTTTGTTAAAAAAACCACTTTCCTAAGCTCCCAGCCGCTTGAAAAGCGCTGTATAGCGCGCCCTAACAGGACGGCGCAACAGTGTACAAAGGCACACTGCACAAATGTAAACAAACTTAAGTTAGAGACGGACTGTCTGCACTTCAAATGTCACTTTTTCACATTACCATATTTCATTGGGAACTTGTACATTTTAATGTAAACAATTATATTTCGTATCATTTGAGGTCAGATACATGTCCTAGTATAATATTATGTCTGTCATATCATTTTGGAAGATGTCACGCACATGATTATATGAGTTTGTTAGAAAACCACTTTCCTAAGCTCCCAGCCGCTTGAAAAGCGCTGTATAGCGCTCTAACAGGACGGCGCAACAGTGTACAAAGGCACACTGCACCAATGTAAACAAACTTAGTTATAGAGCACTTTTAAAAAAGTGACTGTCTGCACTTCAAATGTCACTTTTTTACATTACCATATTTCATTGGGAACTTGTACATTTTAATGTAAACAATTATATTTCGTATCATTTGAGGTCAGATACATGTCCTAGTATAATATTATGTCCGTGATATCATTTTGGAAGATGTCACGCACATGATTATATGAGTTTGTTAGAAAAAACCACTTTCCTAAGCTCCCAGCCGCTTGAAAATCGCTGTATAGCGTTCTAACAGGACGAAGCGCAATAGTGTAAGCACAGGCACCCTAACAATGTAAACAAACTTAGTTAGAGCACTTTTGAAAAAGTGACTGTCTGCACTTCAAATGTCACTTTTTTCACATTACCATATTTCATTGGGAACTTGTACATTTATAATATAAACAATTATATTTCGTATCATTGAAAACATGTCCTAGTATAATATTATGTCTGTCTATATCATTTTGAAAAACCGCCTGATTATATGAGTTTGTTAGAAAAACCACTTTCCTAAGCTCCCAGCCGCTTGAAAATCGCTGTAGCCGTTCTAACAGGACGAAGCGCAACAGTGTACAAAGGCACACTGCACAAATGTAAACAAACTTAGTTAGAGCACTTTTGAAAAAAAGTGACTGTCTGCACTTCAAATGTCACTTTTTTCACATTACCATATTTCATTGGGAACTTGTACATTTTAATGTAAACAATTATATTTCGTATCATTTGAGGTCAGATACATGTCCTAGTATAATATTATGTCTGTGATATCATTTTGGAAGATGTCACGCACATGATTATATGAGTTTGTTAGAAAAACCACTTTCCTAAGCTCCCAGCCGCTTGAAAAGCGCTGTATAGCCGCTCTAACAGGACGGCGACAACAGTGTACATAGGCACACTGCACGAATGTAAACAAACTTAGTTAGAGCACTTTTGAAAAAAGTGACTGTCTGCACTTCAAATGTCACTTTTTTCACATTACCATATTTCATTGGGAACTTGTACATTTTAATGTAAACAATTATTTTTCGTATCATTTGAGGTCAGATACATGTCCTAGTATAATATTATGTCTGTGATATCATTTTGGAAGATGTCACGCACAGATTATATGAGTTTGTTAGAAAAACCACTTTCCTAAGCTCCCAGCCGGCTGAAAAGCGCTGTATAGCGCTCTAACAGGACGGCGCAACAGTGTACATAGGCACACTGCACAAATGTAAACAAACTTAGTTAGAGCACTTTTGAAAAAAGTGACTGTCTGCACTTCAAATGTCACTTTTTTCACATTACCATATTTCATTGGGAACTTGTACATTTTAATGTAAACAATTATATTTCGTATCATTTGAGGTCAGATACATGTCCTAGTATAATATTATGTCTGTGATATCATTTTGGAAGATGTCACGCACATGATTATATGAGTTTGTTAGAAAAACCACTTTCCTAAGCTCCCAGCCGCCTGAAAACGCTTGTATAGCGCTCTAACAGGACGCGCTGAAACAGTGTACAAAGGCACACTGCACAAATGTAAACAAACTTAGTTAGAGCATTTTTAAAAAAAGTGACTGTCTGCACTTCAAATGTCACTTTTTCACATTACCATATTTCATTGGGAACTTGTACATTTTAATGTAAACAATTATATTTCGTATATTTGAGGTCAGATACATGTCCTAGTATAATATTATGTCTGTCATATCATTTTGGAAGATGTCACGCACATGATTATATGAGTTTGTTAGAAAAACCACTTTCCTAAGCTCCCAGCCGCTGGAAAGAAAACGCTGTATAGCGTTCTAACAGGACGGCGCAACAGTGTACAAAGGCACACTGCACAAATGTAAACAAACTTAGTTAGAGCACTTTTTGAAAAAAGTGACTGTCTGCACTTCAAATGTCACTTTTTTCACATTACCATATTTCATTGGGAACTTGTACATTTTAATGTAAACAATTATATTTCGTATCATTTGAGGTCAGATACATGTCCTAGTATAATATTATGTCTGTCATATCATTTTGGAAGATGTCACGCACATGAATATGAGTTTGTTAGAAAAACCACTTTTCCTAAGCTCCCAGCCGCTTGAAAAGCCCCGTATAGCGCTCTAACAGGACGAGCGCAACAGTGTACAAAGGCACACTGCACAAATGTAAACAAACTTAGTTAGAGCACTTTTGAAAAAAAGTGACTGTCTGCACTTCAAATGTCACTTTTTTCACATTACCATATTTCATTGGGAACTTGTACATTTTAATGTAAACAATTATATTTCGTATCATTTGAGGTCAGATACATGTCCTAGTATAATATTATGTCTGTGATATCATTTTGGAAGATGTAACGCACATGATTATATGAGTTTGTTAGAAAAACCACTTTCCTAAGCTCCCAGCCGCTTGAAAAGCGCTGTATAGCGCTCTAACAGGATTGAAGCGCAAACAGTGTACATAGGCACACTGCACGAATGTAAACAAACTTAGTTAGAGCACTTTTGAAAAAAAGTGACTGTCTGCACTTCAAATGTCACTTTTTTCACATTACCATATTTCATTGGGAACTTGTACATTTTAATGTAAACAATTATATTTCGTATCATTTGAGGTCAGATACATGTCCTAGTATAATATTATGTCTGTGATATCATTTTGGAAGATGTCACGCACATGATTATATGAGTTTGTTAGAAAAACCACTTTCCTAAGCTCCCAGCCGCTTGAAAATCGCTGTATAGGCGCTCTAACAGGACGGCGCAACAGTGTACATAGGCACACTGCACGAATGTAAACAAACTTAGTTAGAGCACTTTTGAAAAAAGTGACTGTCTGCACTTCAAATGTCAAATTTTTCACATTACCATATTTCATTGGGAACTTGTACATTTTAATGTAAACAATTATATTTCGTATCATTTGAGGTCAGATACATGTCCTAGTATAATATTATGTCTGTGATATCATTTTGGAAGATGTCACGCACATGATTATATGAGTTTGTTAGAAAAACCACTTTCCTAAGCTCCCAGCCGCTTGAAAAGCGCTGTATAGCGTTCTAACAGGACGAAGCGCAACAGTGTACAAAGGCACACTGCACAAATGTAAACAAACTTAGTTAGAGCACTTTTGAAAAAAAGTGACTGTCTGCACTTCAAATGTCACTTTTTTCACATTACCATATTTCATTGGGAACTTGTACATTTTAATGTAAACAATTATATTTCGTATCATTTGAGGTCAGATACATGTCCTAGTATAATATTATGTCTGTGATATCATTTTGGAAGATGTCACGCACATGATTATATGAGTTTGTTAGAAAAACCACTTTCCTAAGCTCCCAGCCGCTTGAAAAGCGCTGTATAGCGTTCTAACAGGACGAAGCGCAAATGTGTACAAAGGCACACTGCACAAATGTAAACAAACTTAGTTAGAGCACTTTTGAAAAAAAGTGACTGTCTGCACTTCAAATGTCACTTTTTTCACATTACCATATTTCATTGGGAACTTGTACATTTTAATGTAAACAATTATATTTCGTATCATTTGAGGTCAGATACATGTCCTAGTATAATATTATGTCTGTGATATCATTTTGGAAGATGTCACGCACATGATTATATGAGTTTGTTAGAAAAACCACTTTCCTAAGCTCCCAGCCGCTGGAAAAGCGCTGTATGGCGTTCTAACAGGACGGCGCAACAGTGTACAAAGGCACACTGCACGAATGTAAACAAACTTAGTTAGAGCACTTTTGAAAAAAAGTGACTGTCTGCACTTCAAATGTCACTTTTTTCACATTACCATATTTCATTGGGAACTTGTACATTTTAATGTAAACAATTATATTTCGTATCATTTGAGGTCAGATACATGTCCTAGTATAATATTATGTCTGTGATATCATTTTGGAAGATGTCACGCACATGATTATATGAGTTTGTTAAAAAACCACTTTCCTAAGCTCCCAGCCGCTTGAAAAGCGCTGTATAGCGTTCTAACAGGATGAAGCGTAAACAGTGTACAAAGGCACACTGCAACAAATGTAAACAAACTTAGTTAGAGCACTTTTGAAAAAAGTGACTGTCTGCACTTCAAATGTCACTTTTTTCACATTACCATATTTCATTGGGAACTTGTACATTTTAATGTAAACAATTATATTTCGTATCATTTGAGGTCAGATACATGTCCTAGTATAATATTATGTCTGTGATATCATTTTTGAAGATGTCACGCACATGATTATATGAGTTTGTTAGAAAAACCACTTTCCTAAGCTCCCAGCCGCTTGAAAATCGCTGTATAGCGTTCTAACAGGACGAAGCGCAACACTGTACATAGGCACACTGCACCAAATGTAAACAAACTTAGTTAGAGCACTTTTGAAAAAAGTGACTGTCTGCACTTCAAATGTCACTTTTTCACATTACCATATCTCATTGGGAACTTGTACATTTTAATGTAAACAATTATATTTCGTATCATTTGAGGTCAGATACATGTCCTAGTATAATATTATGTCTGTCATATCATTTTGGAAGATGTCACGCACATGATTATATGAGTTTGTTAGAAAAACCACTTTCCTAAGCTCCCAGCCGGCTTGAAAATCGCTGTATAGCGGCTCTAACAGGATCTAAGCGCAACAGTGTACAAAGGCACACTGCACAAATGTAAACAAACTTAGTTAGAGCAGCTTTTGAAAAAAGTGACTGTCTGCACTTCAAATGTCACTTTTTTCACATTACCATATTTCATTGGGAACTTGTACATTTTAATGTAAACAATTATATTTCGTATCATTTGAGGTCAGATACATGTCCTAGTATAATATTATGTCTGTGATATCATTTTGGAAGATGTCACGCATGATTATATGAGTTTGTTAGAAAAACCACTTTCCTAAGCTCCCAGCCGCTTGAAAAGCGCTGTATAGCGTTCTAACAGGACGAAGCGCAACAGTGTACAAAGGCACACTGCACAAATGTAAACAAACTTAGTTAGAGCACTTTTGAAAAAAAGTGACTGTCTGCACTTCAAATGTCACTTTTTTCACATTACCATATTTCATTGGGAACTTGTACATTTTAATGTAAACAATTATATTTCGTATCATTTGAGGTCAGATACATGTCCTAGTATAATATTATGTCTGTGATATCATTTTGGAAGATGTCACGCACATGATTATATGAGTTTGTTAGAAAAACCACTTTCCTAAGCTCCCAGCCGCTTGAAAATCGCGCTGTATAGCGCTCTAACAGGACTAAGCGCAAGCGGTACATAGGCACACTGCAACGAATGTAAACAAACTTAGTTAGAGCACTTTTGAAAAAAAGTGACTGTCTGCACTTCAAATGTCACTTTTTTCACATTACCATATTTCATTGGGAACTTGTACATTTTAATGTAAACAATTATATTTCGTATCATTTGAGGTCAGATACATGTCCTAGTATAATATTATGTCTGTCATATCATTTTGGAAGATGTCACGCACATGATTATATGAGTTTGTTAGAAAAACCACTTTCCTAAGCTCCCAGCCGCTTGAAAAGCGCTGTATAGCGTTCTAACAGGACGAAGCGCAACAGTGTACAAAGGCACACTGCACGAATGTAAACAAACTTAGTTAGAGCACTTTTGAAAAAAAGTGACTGTCTGCACTTCAAATGTCACTTTTTTCACATTACCATACTTCATTGGGAACTTGTACATTTTAATGTAAACAATTATATTTCGTATCATTTGAGGTCAGATACATGTCCTAGTATAATATTATGTCTGTCATATCATTTTGGAAGATGTCACGCACATGATTATATGAGTTTGTTAGAAAAACCACTTTCCTAAGCTCCCAGCCGCTTGAAAAGCGCTGTATAGCCCTCTAACAGGACTAAGCGCAACAGTGTACAAAGGCACACTGCACAAATGTAAACAAACTTAGTTAGAGCACTTTTGAAAAAAAGTGACTGTCTGCACTTCAAATGTCACTTTTTTCACATTACCATATTTCATTGGGAACTTGTACATTTTGATAAACAATTATATTTCGTATCATTTGAGGTCAGATACATGTCCTAGTATAATATTATGTCTGTGATATCATTTTGGAAGATGTCACGCACATGATTATATGAGTTTGTTAGAAAAACCACTTTCCTAAGCTCCCAGCCGCTTGAAAAGCGCTGTATAGCGTTCTAACAGGACGAAGCGCAACAGTGTACAAAGGCACACTGCACAAATGTAAACAAACTTAGTTAGAGCACTTTTGAAAAAAAGTGACTGTCTGCACTTCAAATGTCACTTTTTCACATTACCATATTTCATTGGGAACTTGTACATTTTAATGTAAACAATTATATTTCGTATCATTTGAGGTCAGATACATGTCCTAGTATAATATTATGTCTGTGATATCATTTTGGAAGATGTCACGCACATGATTATATGAGTTTGTTAGAAAAACCACTTTCCTAAGCTCCCAGCCGCTTGAAAAATCGCTGTATAGCGCTTCTACCAGGATCTAAGCGCAACAGTGTACATAGGCACACTGCACAAATGTAAACAAACTTAGTTAGAGCACTTTTGAAAAAAAGTGACTGTCTGCACTTCAAATGTCACTTTTTTCACATTACCATATTTCATTGGGAACTTGTACATTTTAATGTAAACAATTATATTTCGTATCATTTGAGGTCAGATACATGTCCTAGTATAATATTATGTCTGTCATATCATTTTGGAAGATGTCACGCACATGATTATATGAGTTTGTTAGAAAAACCACTTTCCCTAAGCTCCCAGCCGCTTGAAAATCCGCTGTATAGCGGCTCTAACAGGACGAAGCGCAACAGTGTACATAGGCACACTGCACAAATGTAAACAAACTTAGTTAGAGCACTTTTGAAAAAAGTGACTGTCTGCACTTCAAATGTCACTTTTTTCACATTACCATATTTCATTGGGAACTTGTACATTTTAATGTAAACAATTATATTTCGTATCATTTGAGGTCAGATACATGTCCTAGTATAATATTATGTCTGTGATATCATTTTGGAAGATGTCACGCACATGATATATATGAGTTTGTTAAAAAAACCACTTTCCTAAGCTCCCAGCCGCTTGAAAAGCGCTGTATAAGCGCTTCTAACAGGACGAAGCGCAACAGTGTACATAGGCACACTGCATGAATGTAAACAAACTTAGTTAGAGCACTTTTGAAAAAAAGTGACTGTCTGCACTTCAAATGTAACTTTTTTCACATTACAATATTTCATTGGGAACTGTTACATTTTAATGTAAACAATTATATTTCGTATCATTTGAGGTCAGATACATGTCCTAGTATAATATTATGTCTGTGATATCATTTTGGAAGATGTCACGCACATGATTATATGAGTTTGTTAGAAAAACCACTTTCCTAAGCTCCCAGCCGCTTGAAAAAGCGCTGTATAGCGCTCTAACAGGATCGGTGCCAACAGTGTACAAAGGCACACTGCACAAATGTAAACAAACTTAGTTAGAGCACTTTTGAAAAAAAGTGACTGTCTGCACTTCAAATGTCAAATTTTTCACATTACCATACTTCATTGGGAACTTGTACATTTTAATGTAAACAATTATATTTCGTATCATTTGAGGTCAGATACATGTCCTAGTATAATATTATGTCTGTCATATCATTTTGGAAGATGTCACGCACATGATTATATGAGTTTGTTAGAAAAACCACTTTCCTAAGCTCCCAGCCGCTTGAAAAGCGCTGTATAGCGTTCTAACAGGACGAAGCGCAACAGTGTACAAAGGCACACTGCACGAATGTAAACAAACTTAGTTAGAGCACTTTTGAAAAAAAGTGACTGTCTGCACTTCAAATGTCACTTTTTTCACATTACCATATTTCATTGGGAACTTGTACATTTTAATGTAAACAATTATATTTCGTATCATTTGAGGTCAGATACATGTCCTAGTATAATATTATGTCTGTCATATCATTTTGGAAGATGTCACGCACATGATTATATGAGTTTGTTAGAAAAACCACTTTCCTAAGCTCCCAGCCGCTTGAAAAGCGCTGTATAGCGTTCTAACAGGACTAAGCGCAACAGTGTACAACGGCACACTGCACAAATGTAAACAAACTTAGTTAGAGCACTTTTGAAAAAAAGTGACTGTCTGCACTTCAAATGTCACTTTTTTCACATTACCATATTTCATTGGGAACTTGTACATTTTAATGTAAACAATTATATTTCGTATCATTTGAGGTCAGATACATGTCCTAGTATAATATTATGTCTGTGATATCATTTTGGAAGATGTCACGCACATGATTATATGAGTTTGTTAGAAAAACCACTTTCCTAAGCTCCCAGCCGCTTGAAAATCGCTGTATAGCGTTCTAACAGGACGAAGCGCAACAGTGTACATAGGCACACTGCACAATGTAAACAAACTTAGTTAGAGCACTTTTGAAAAAAAGTGACTGTCTGCACTTCAAATGTCACTTTTTTCACATTACCATATTTCATTGGGAACTTGTACATTTTAATGTAAACAATTATATTTCGTATCATTTGAGGTCAGATACATGTCCTAGTATAATATTATGTCTGTCATATCATTTTGGAAGATGTCACGCACATGATTATATGAGTTTGTTAGAAAAACCACTTTCCTAAGCTCCCAGCCGCTTGAAAAGCGCTGTATAGCGTTCTAACAGGACGAAGCGCAACAGTGTACAAAGGCACACTGCACAAATGTAAACAAACTTAGTTAGAGCAGTTTTGAAAAAAGTGACTGTCTGCACTTCAAATGTCACTTTTTTCACATTACCATATTTCATTGGGAACTTGTACATTTTAATGTAAACAATTATATTTCGTATCATTTGAGGTCAGATACATGTCCTAGTATAATATTATGTCTGTGATATCATTTTTGAAGATGTCACGCACATGATTATATGAGTTTGTTAGAAAAACCACTTTCCTAAGCTCCCAGCCGCTGGAAAAGCGCTGTATAGCGCTCTAACAGGACGAAGGCAACAGTGTACAAAGGCACACTGCACAAATGTAAACAAACTTAGTTAGAGCACTTTTGAAAAAAGTGACTGTCTGCACTTCAAATGTCACTTTTTCACATTACCATATTTCATTGGGAACTTGTACATTTTAATGTAAACAATTATATTTCGTATCATTTGAGGTCAGATACATGTCCTAGTATAATATTATGTCTGTCATATCATTTTGGAAGATGTCACGCAACATGTTATATGAGTTTGTTAGAAAAACCACTTTCCTAAGCTCCCAGCCGCTTGAAAAAGCGCTGTATAGCGCTCTAACAGGACCAAGCGCAACAGTGTACAAAGGCACACTGCACGAATGTAAACAAACTTAGTTAGAGCACTTTGTGAAAAAGTGACTGTCTGCACTTCAAATGTCACTTTTTTCACATTACCATATTTCATTGGGAACTTGTACATTTTAATGTAAACAATTATATTTCGTATCATTTGAGGTCAGATACATGTCCTAGTATAATATTATGTCTGTCATATCATTTTGGAAGATGTACACACGTACAGATTATATGAGTTTGTTAAAAAAACCACTTTCCTAAGCTCCCAGCCGCTTGAAAAGCGCTGTATAGCGCTCTAACAGGACGGCGTAACCAGTGTACAAAGGCACACTGCACAAATGTAAACAAACTTAGTTAGAGCACTTTTGAAAAAAAGTGACTGTCTGCACTTCAAATGTCACTTTTTTCACATTACCATATTTCATTGGGAACTTGTACATTTTAATGTAAACAATTATATTTCGTATCATTTGAGGTCAGATACATGTCCTAGTATAATATTATGTCTGTCATATCATTTTGGAAGATGTCACGCACATGATTATATGAGTTTGTTAGAAAAACCACTTTCCTAAGCTCCCAGCCGCTTGAAAATCGCTGTATAGCGTTCTACCAGGACGAAGCGCAACAGTGTACATAGGCACACTGCATGAATGTAAACAAACTTAGTTAGAGCACTTTTGAAAAAAAGTGACTGTCTGCACTTCAAATGTCACTTTTTTCACATTACCATATTTCATTGGGAACTTGTACATTTTAATGTAAACAATTATATTTCGTATCATTTGAGGTCAGATACATGTCCTAGTATAATATTATGTCTGTCATATCATTTTGGAAGATGTCACGCACATGATTATATGAGTTTGTTAGAAAAACCACTTTCTCCTAAGTCTCCCCCGCCGCTTGAAAAGCGCTGTATAGCGCCTCTAACAGGACGAAGCGCAACAGTGTACATAGGCACACTGCACAAATGTAAACAAACTTTAGTTAGAGCAGCACCTTTGAAAAAAGTGACTGTCTGCACTTCAAATGTCACTTTTTCCACATTACCATATTTCATTGGGAACTTGTACATTTTAATGTAAACAATTATATTTCGTATCATTTGAGGTCAGATACATGTCCTAGTATAATATTATGTCTGTGATATCATTTTGGAAGATGTCACGCACATGATTATATGAGTTTGTTAGAAAAACCACTTTCCTAAGCTCCCAGCCGCTTGAAAAGCGCTGTATAGCTGCCTTAACAGGACTGTGCGCAACAGTGTACAACGGCACACTGCACAAATGTAAACAAACTTAGTTAGAGCACTTTTGAAAAAAGTGACTGTCTGCACTTCAAATGTCACTTTTTCACATTACCATATTTCATTGGGAACTTGTACATTTTAATGTAAACAATTATATTTCGTATCATTTGAGGTCAGATACATGTCCTAGTATAATATTATGTCTGTGATATCATTTTGGAAGATGTCACGCATATGATTATATGAGTTTGTTAGAAAAACCACTTTCCTAAGCTCCCAGCCGCTTGGAAAATCGCTGTATAGCGCTTCTAACAGGACGAAGCGCAACAGTGTACATAGGCACACTGTACCAATGTAAACAAACTTAGTTAGAGCACTTTTGAAAAAAGTGACTGTCTGCACTTCAAATGTCACTTTTTTCCACATTACCATATTTCATTGGGAACTTGTACATTTTAATGTAAACAATTATATTTCGTATCATTTGAGGTCAGATACATGTCCTAGTATAATATTATGTCTGTGATATCATTTTGGAAGATGTCACGCACATGATTATATGAGTTTGTTAGAAAAACCACTTTCCTAAGCTCCCAGCCGCTTGAAAAGCGCTGTATAGCGCTTCTAACAGGACAGCGCAACAGTGTACAAAGGCACACTGCACCAATGTAAACAAACTTAGTTAGAGCACTTTTGAAAAAAGTGACTGTCTGCACTTCAAATTGTCACTTTTTCACATTACCATACTTCATTGGGAACTTGTACATTTTAATGTATAAAATTATAATTTCGTATCATTTGAGGTCAGATACATGTCCTAGTATAATATTATGTCTGTGATATCATTTTGGAAGATGTCAACACACAGATTATATGAGTTTGTTAGAAAAACCACTTTCCTAAGCTCCCAGCCGCTTGAAAACGCGCTTGTATAGCGCTCTAACAGGACGCGCAACAGTGTACAAAGGCACACTGCACAAATGTAAACAAACTTAGTTAGAGCACTTTTGAAAAAAGTGACTGTCTGCACTTCAAATGTCACTTTTTTCACATTACCATATTTCATTGGGAACTTGTACATTTTAATGTAAACAATTATATTTCGTATCATTTGAGGTCAGATACATGTCCTAGTATAATATTATGTCTGTGATATCATTTTGGAAGATGTACCCGCACATGATTATATGAGTTTGTTAGAAAAACCACTTTCCTAAGCTCCCAGCCGCTTGAAAAGCGCTGTATAGCGCTCTAACAGGACTAGCGCAACAGTGTACAAAGGCACACTGCACAAATGTAAACAAACTTAGTTAGAGCACTTTTGAAAAAAAGTGACTGTCTGCACTTCAAATGTCACTTTTTTCACATTACCATATTTCATTGGGAACTTGTACATTTTAATGTAAACAATTATATTTCGTATCATTTGAGGTCAGATACATGTCCTAGTATAATATTATGTCTGTGATATCATTTTGGAAGATGTCACGCACATGATTATATGAGTTTGTTAGAAAAACCACTTTCCTAAGCTCCCAGCCGCTTGAAAATCGCTGTATAGCGTTCTACCAGGACGAAGCGCAACAGTGTACATAGGCACACTGTATGAATGTAAACAAACTTAGTTAGAGCACTTTTGAAAAAAGTGACTGTCTGCACTTCAAATGTCACTTTTTTCACATTACCATATTTCATTGGGAACTTGTACATTTTAATGTAAACAATTATATTTCGTATCATTTGAGGTCAGATACATGTCCTAGTATAATATTATGTCTGTGATATCATTTTGGAAGATGTCACGCATATGATTATATGAGTTTGTTAGAAAAACCACTTTCCTAAGCTCCCAGCCGCTTGAAAAGCGTTGTATAGCGCTCTAACAGGACGAAGCGCAACAGTGTACATAGGCACACTGCACAAATGTAAACAAACTTAGTTAGAGCACTTTTGAAAAAAGTGGCTGTCTGAACACCTCAAATGTCACTTTTTCACATTACCATATTTCATTGGGAACTTGTACATTTTAATGTAAACAATTATATTTCGTATCATTTGAGGTCAGATACATGTCCTAGTATAATATTATGTCTGTCATATCATTTTGGAAGATGTCACGCACATGATTATATGAGTTTGTTAGAAAAACCACTTTCCTAAGCTCCCAGCCGCTTGAAAATCGCTGTATAGCGTTCTACCAGGACGAAGCGCAACAGTGTACATAGGCACACTGCACGAATGTAAACAAACTTAGTTAGAGCACTTTTGAAAAAAAGTGACTGTCTGCACTTCAAATGTCACTTTTTTCACATTACCATATTTCATTGGGAACTTGTACATTTTAATGTAAACAATTATATTTTCGTATCATTTGAGGTCAGATACATGTCCTAGTATAATATTATGTCTGTGATATCATTTTGGAAGATGTCACGCACATGATTATATGAGTTTGTTAGAAAAACCACTTTCCTAAGCTCCCAGCCGCTTGAAAAGCGCTTGTATAGCGTTCTAACAGGACGAAGCGCAACAGTGTACAAAGGCACACTGCACAAATGTAAACAAACTTAGTTAGAGCACTTTTGAAAAAAAGTGACTGTCTGCACTTCAAATGTCACTTTTTCTACATTACCATACTTTCATTGGGAACTTGTACATTTTAATGTAAACAATTATATTTCTCATCATTTGAGGTCAGATACATGTCCTAGTATAATATTATGTCTGTCATATCATTTTGGAAGATGTCACGCACATGATTATATGAGTTTGTTAGAAAAACCACTTTCCTAAGCTCCCAGCCGCTTGAAAAGCGCTGTATAGCGTTCTAACAGGACGAAGCGCAACAGTGTACAAAGGCACACTGTACGAATGTAAACAAACTTAGTTAGAGCACTTTTGAAAAAAAGTGACTGTCTGCACTTCAAATGTCACTTTTTTCACATTACCATATTTCATTGGGAACTTGTACATTTTAATGTAAACAATTATATTTCGTATCATTTGAGGTCAGATACATGTCCTAGTATAATATTATGTCTGTGATATCATTTTGGAAGATGTCACGCACATGATTATATGAGTTTGTTAGAAAAACCACTTTTCCTAAGCTCCCAGCCGCAGAAAGCGCTGTATAGCGTTCTAACGGACGAAGCGCAACAGTGTACAAAGGCACACTGCATAAATGTAAACAAACTTAGTTAGAGCACTTTTGAAAAAAGTGGCTGTCTGCACTTCAAATGTCACTTTTTTCACATTACCATATTTCATTGGGAACTTGTACATTTTAATGTAAACAATTATATTTTCGTATCATTTGAGGTCAGATACATGTCCTAGTATAATATTATGTCTGTGA
The DNA here is from genome assembly GCA_012411365.1 of Ameiurus melas. Taxonomy (NCBI): domain Eukaryota; kingdom Metazoa; phylum Chordata; class Actinopteri; order Siluriformes; family Ictaluridae; genus Ameiurus; species Ameiurus melas. The sequence continues at coordinate 80,438 of JAAGNN010000046.1, read as the reverse complement.
TATCATTTTGGAAGATGTCACCACATGATTATATGAGTTTGTTAGAAAAACCACTTTCCTAAGCTCCCAGCCGCTTGAAAAGCGCTGTATAGCGTTCTAACAGGACTAAAGCGCAACAGTGTACAAAGGCACACTGCACCAATGTAAACAAACTTAGTTAGAGCACTTTTGAAAAAAGTGACTGTCTGCACTTCAAATGTCACTTTTTCACATTACCATATTTCATTGGGAACTTGTACATTTTAATGTAAACAATTATATTTCGTATCATTTGAGGTCAGATACATGTCCTAGTATAATATTATGTCTGTCATATCATTTTGGAAGATGTCACGCACATGATTATATGAGTTTGTTAGAAAAACCACTTTCCTAAGCTCCCAGCCGCTTGAAAAGCGCTGTATAGCGTTCTAACAGGACGACGCGCAACAGTGTACAAAGGCACACTGCACAAATGTAAACAAACTTAGTTAGAGCACTTTTGAAAAAAAGTGACTGTCTGCACTTCAAATGTCACTTTTTTCACATTACCATATTTCATTGGGAACTTGTACATTTTAATGTAAACAATTATATTTCGTATCATTTGAGGTCAGATACATGTCCTAGTATAATATTATGTCTGTGATATCATTTTGGAAGATGTCACGCACATGATTATATGAGTTTGTTAGAAAAACCACTTTCCTAAGCTCCCAGCCGCTTGAAAAAGCGCTTGTATAGCGTTCTAACAGGATGAAGCGCAACAGTGTACAAAGGCACACTGCACGAATGTAAACAAACTTAGTTAGAGCACTTTTGAAAAAAGTGACTGTCTGCACTTCAAATGTCACTTTTTTCACATTACCATATTTTCATTGGGAACTTGTACATTTTAATGTAAACAATTATATTTCGTATCATTTGAGGTCAGATACATGTCCTAGTATAATATTATGTCTGTCATATCATTTTGGAAGATGTCACGCACATGATTATATGAGTTTGTTAGAAAAACCACTTTCCTAAGCTCCCAGCCGCTTGAAAAGCGCTGTATAGCCGTTCTAACAGGACGTGCGCAACAGTGTACAAAGGCACACCGTACCAATGTAAACAAACTTAGTTAGGAGCACTTTTGAAAAAAGTGACTGTCTGCACTTCAAATGTCACTTTTTTTCACATTACCATATTTCATTGGGAACTTGTACATTTTAATGTAAACAATTATATTTCGTATCATTTGAGGTCAGATACATGTCCTAGTATAATATTATGTCTGTCATATCATTTTGGAAGATGTCACGCACATGATTATATGAGTTTGTTAGAAAAACCACTTTCCTAAGCTCCCAGCCGCTTGAAAAGCGCTGTATAGCGTTCTAACAGGACGAAGCGCAACAGTGTACAAAGGCACACTGCACAAATGTAAACAAACTTAGTTAGAGCACTTTTGAAAAAAAGTGACTGTCTGCACTTCAAATGTCACTTTTTTCACATTACCATATTTCATTGGGAACTTGTACATTTTAATGTAAACAATTATATTTCGTATCATTTGAGGTCAGATACATGTCCTAGTATAATATTATGTCTGTGATATCATTTTGGAAGATGTCACGCACATGATTATATGAGTTTGTTAGAAAAACCACTTTCCTAAGCTCCCAGCCGCTTGAAAATCGCTGTATAGCGTTCTACCAGGACGAAGCGCAACAGTGTACATAGGCACACTGCATGAATGTAAACAAACTTAGTTAGAGCACTTTTGAAAAAAAGTGGCTGTCTGCACTTCAAATGTCACTTTTTTCACATTACCATATTTCATTGGGAACTTGTACATTTTAATGTAAACAATTATATTTCGTATCATTTGAGGTCAGATACATGTCCTAGTATAATATTATGTCTGTCATATCATTTTGGAAGATGTCACGCACATGATTATATGAGTTTGTTAGAAAAACCACTTTCCTAAGCTCCCAGCCGCTTGAAAAGCGCTGTATAGCGCTCTAACAGGAGTGCGCAACAGTGTACAACGGCACACTGCACAAATGTAAACAAACTTAGTTAGAGCACTTTTGAAAAAGTGACTGTCTGCACTTCAAATGTCACTTTTTTCACATTACCATATTTCATTGGGAACTTGTACATTTTAATGTAAACAATTATATTTCGTATCATTTGAGGTCAGATACAGCCCTAGTATAATATTATGTCTGTCATATCATTTTGGAAGATGTCACGCACATGATTATATGAGTTTGTTAGAAAAACCACTTTCCTAAGCTCCCAGCCGCTTGAAAAGCGCTGTATAGCGCTTCTAACAGGATCTAAGCGCAACAGTGTACAAAGGCACACTGCACAAATGTAAACAAACTTAGTTAGAGCACTTTTGAAAAAAGTGACTGTCTGCACTTCAAATGTCACTTTTTTCACATTACCATATTTCATTGGGAACTTGTACATTTTAATGTAAACAATTATATTTTCGTATCATTTGAGGTCAGATACATGTCCTAGTATAATATTATGTCTGTGATATCATTTTGGAAGATGTCACGCACATGATTATATGAGTTTGTTAGAAAAACCACTTTCCTAAGCTCCCAGCCGCTTGAAAATCGCTGTATAGCCGCCTAACAGGATGAACGTAACAGTGTACAAAGGCACACTGCACGAATGTAAACAAACTTAGTTAGAGCAGTTTGGAAAAAAAGTGACTGTCTGCACTTCAAATGTCACTTTTTTCACATTACCATATTTCATTGGGAACTTGTACATTTTAATGTAAACAATTATATTTCGTATCATTTGAGGTCAGATACATGTCCTAGTATAATATTATGTCTGTCATATCATTTTGGAAGATGTCACGCACATGATTATATGAGTTTGTTAGAAAAACCACTTTCCTAAGCTCCCAGCCGCTTGAAAAGCGTTCGTAAGCCGCTCTAACAGGACGAAGCGCAACAGTGTACAAAGGCACACTGCACAAATGTAAACAAACTTAGTTAGAGCACTTTTGAAAAAAGTGGACTGTCGGAACTTCAAATGTCACTTTTTTCACATTACCATATTTCATTGGGAACTTGTACATTTTAATGTAAACAATTATATTTCGTATCATTTGAGGTCAGATACATGTCCTAGTATAATATTATGTCTGTGATATCATTTTGGAAGATGTCACGCACATGATTATATGAGTTTGTTAGAAAAACCACTTTCCTAAGCTCCCAGCCGCTTGAAAATCGCTGTATAGCGTTCTAACAGGACGGGCGCTGGGAATAAGC
>JAAGNN010000046.1:58274-76666 GCA_012411365.1 Ameiurus melas | reverse complement strand
TGTCACGCATTACGGATTATATGAGTTTGTTAGAAAAACCACTTTCCTAAGCTCCCAGCCGCTTGAAAAAGCGCTGTATAGCGCTCTAACAGGACGAAGCGTCAACAGTGTACAAAGGCACACTGCACCAATGTAAACAAACTTAGTTAGAGCACTTTTGAAAAAAGTGACTGTCTGCACTTCAAATGTCACTTTTTTCACATTACCATATTTCATTGGGAACTTGTACATTTTAATGTAAACAATTATATTTCGTATCATTTGAGGTCAGATACATGTCCTAGTATAATATTATGTCTGTGATATCATTTTGGAAGATGTCAACGCACACGATTATATGAGTTTGTTAGAAAAACCACTTTCCTAAGCTCCCAGCCGCTGAAAAGCGCTGTATAGCGCTCTAACAGGACGAAGCCGCAACAGTGTACAAAGGCACACTGCACTAATGTAAACAAACTTAGTTAGAGCAGCTTTGAAAAAAGTGACTGTCTGCACTTCAAATGTCACTTTTTTCACATTACCATATTTCATTGGGAACTTGTACATTTTAATGTAAACAATTATATTTCGTATCATTTGAGGTCAGATACATGTCCTAGTATAATATTATGTCTGTGATATCATTTTGGAAGATGTCACGCACATGATTATATGAGTTTGTTAGAAAAACCACTTTCCTAAGCTCCCAGCCGCTTGAAAAGCGCTGTATAGCGCTCTAACAGGACGGCGCGCAACAGTGTACAAAGGCACACTGCAACTAATGTAAACAAACTTAGTTAGAGCAGCTTTGAAAAAAGTGACTGTCTGCACTTCAAATGTCACTTTTTTTCACATTACCATATTTCATTGGGAACTTGTACATTTTAATGTAAACAATTATATTTCGTATCATTTGAGGTCAGATACATGTCCTAGTATAATATTATGTCTGTGATATCATTTTGGAAGATGTCACGCACATGATTATATGAGTTTGTTAGAAAAACCACTTTCCTAAGCTCCCAGCGCGCTTGAAAATGTATTCTTAACAGGATCTAAGCGTAACAGTGTACAAAGGCACACTGCAACAATGTAAACAAACTTAGTTAGAGCAGCTTTTGAAAAAAGTGACTGTCTGCACTTCAAATGTCACTTTTTCACATTACCATATTTCATTGGGAACTTGTACATTTTAATGTAAACAATTATATTTCGTATCATTTGAGGTCAGATACATGTCCTAGTATAATATTATGTCTGTGATATCATTTTGGAAGATGTCGCACATGATTATATGAGTTTGTTAGAAAACACCACTTTCCAAGCTCCCAGCCGCTTGAAAAGCGCTTGTATAGCTGTCTAACAGAACGAAGCGTAACAGTGTACAAAGGCACACTGTACCAATGTAAACAAACTTAGTTAGAGCAGTTTTGAAAAAAGTGACTGTCTGCACTTCAAATGTCACTTTTTTCACATTACCATATTTCATTGGGAACTTGTACATTTTAATGTAAACAATTATATTTCGTATCATTTGAGGTCAGATACATGTCCTAGTATAATATTATGTCTGTGATATCATTTTGGAAGATGTCACGCACATGATTATATGAGTTTGTTAGAAAAACCACTTTCCTAAGCCTCCCAGCCGCTTGAAAAGCGCTGTATAGCGCCCCTAACAGGACGGTTTCGCCAACAGTGTACAAAGGCACACTGCACGCAATGTAAACAAACTTAGTTAGAGCAGTTTTGAAAAAAGTGACTGTCTGCACTTCAAATGTCACTTTTTTCACATTACCATATTTCATTGGGAACTTGTACATTTTAATGTAAACAATTATATTTCGTATCATTTGAGGTCAGATACATGTCCTAGTATAATATTATGTCTGTGATATCATTTTGGAAGATGTCACGCATACGATTATATGAGTTTGTTAGAAAAACCACTTTCCTAAGCTCCCAGCCGCTTGAAAAGCGCTGTATAGCGCTCTAACAGGATCGAAGGCGCAACAGTGTACAAAGGCACACTGCACGAATGTAAACAAACTTAGTTAGAGCACTTTTGAAAAAGTGACTGTCTGCACTTCAAATGTCACTTTTTTCACATTACCATATTTCATTGGGAACTTGTACATTTTAATGTAAACAATTATATTCTCGTATCATTTGAGGTCAGATACATGTCCTAGTATAATATTATGTCTGTCATATCATTTTGGAAGATGTCACGCACATGATTATATGAGTTTGTTAGAAAAACCACTTTCCTAAGCTCCCAGCCGCTTGAAAAGCGCTGTATAGCGCTCTAACAGGATGGAAGCGCAACAGTGTACAAAGGCACACTGCGCACGAATGTAAACAAACTTAGTTAGAGCAGTTTTGAAAAAAGTGACTGTCTGCACTTCAAATGTCACTTTTTTCACATTACCATATTTCATTGGGAACTTGTACATTTTAATGTAAACAATTATATTTCGTATCATTTGAGGTCAGATACATGTCCTAGTATAATATTATGTCTGTGATATCATTTTGGAAGATGTCACGCACATGATTATATGAGTTTGTTAGAAAAACCACTTTCCTAAGCTCCCAGCCGCTTGAAAAGCGCTGTATAGCGTTCTAACAGGACGAAGCGCAACAGTGTACAAAGGCACACTGCACTAATGTAAACAAACTTAGTTAGAGCACTTTTGAAAAAAAGTGACTGTCTGCACTTCAAATGTCACTTTTTTCACATTACCATATTTCATTGGGAACTTGTACATTTTAATGTAAACAATTATATTTCGTATCATTTGAGGTCAGATACATGTCCTAGTATAATATTATGTCTGTGATATCATTTTGGAAGATGTCACGCACATGATTATATGAGTTTGTTAGAAAAACCACTTTCCTAAGCTCCCAGCCGCTTGAAAAGCGCTGTATAGCGCTCTCTAACAGGATCTAAGCGCAACAGTGTACAAAGGCACACTGCACTAATGTAAACAAACTTAGTTAGAGCAGCTTTGAAAAAGTGACTGTCTGCACTTCAAATGTCACTTTTTCACATTACCATATTTCATTGGGAACTTGTACATTTTAATGTAAACAATTATATTTCGTATCATTTGAGGTCAGATACATGTCCTAGTATAATATTATGTCTGTGATATCATTTTGGAAGATGTCACGCACATGATTATATGAGTTTGTTAGAAAAACCACTTTCCTAAGCTCCCAGCCGCTTGAAAAGCGCTGTATAGCTGCCTAACAGGACGGGCGCCAACAGTGTACAAAGGCACACTGCAACTAATGTAAACAAACTTAGTTAGAGCAGTTTTGAAAAAAGTGACTGTCTGCACTTCAAATGTCACTTTTTTCACATTACCATATTTCATTGGGAACTTGTACATTTTAATGTAAACAATTATATTTCGTATCATTTGAGGTCAGATACATGTCCTAGTATAATATTATGTCTGTGATATCATTTTGGAAGATGTCACGCACACGATTATATGAGTTTGTTAGAAAAACCACTTTCCTAAGCTCCCAGCCGCTTGAAAAAGCGCTGTATAGCGCTCTAACAGGATCCGAAGCGCTAACAGTGTACAAAGGCACACTGCACGAAATGTAAACAAACTTAGTTAGAGCAGTTTTGAAAAAAAGTGACTGTCTGCACTTCAAATGTCACTTTTTTCACATTACCATATTTCATTGGGAACTTGTACATTTTAATGTAAACAATTATATTTCGTATCATTTGAGGTCAGATACATGTCCTAGTATAATATTATGTCTGTGATATCATTTTGGAAGATGTCACGCACATGATTATATGAGTTTGTTAGAAAAACCACTTTCCTAAGCTCCCAGCCGCTTGAAAAGCGCTGTATAGCGTTCTAACAGGACGAAGCGCAACAGTGTACAAAGGCACACTGCACGAATGTAAACAAACTTAGTTAGAGCAGTTTTGAAAAAAAGTGACTGTCTGCACTTCAAATGTCACTTTTTTCACATTACCATATTTCATTGGGAACTTGTACATTTTAATGTAAACAATTATATTTCGTATCATTTGAGGTCAGATACATGTCCTAGTATAATATTATGTCTGTGATATCATTTTGGAAGATGTCACGCACATGATTATATGAGTTTGTTAGAAAAACCACTTTCCTAAGGCTCTCCAGCCGCTTGAAAAGCGCTGTATAGCGCTCTAACAGGACGGCTAACAGTGTACAAAGGCACACTGCACTAATGTAAACAAACTTAGTTAGAGCAGCTTTTGAAAAAAGTGACTGTCTGCACTTCAAATGTCACTTTTTTCACATTACCATATTTCATTGGGAACTTGTACATTTTAATGTAAACAATTATATTTCGTATCATTTGAGGTCAGATACATGTCCTAGTATAATATTATGTCTGTGATATCATTTTGGAAGATGTCACGCACATGATTATATGAGTTTGTTAGAAAAACCACTTTCCTAAGCTCCCAGCCGCTTGAAAAGCGTTCTAACAGGACGAAGCGCAACAGTGTACAAAGGCACACTGCACAAATGTAAACAAACTTAGTTAGAGCAGTTTTGAAAAAAAGTGACTGTCTGCACTTCAAATGTCACTTTTTTCACATTACCATATTTCATTGGGAACTTGTACATTTTAATGTAAACAATTATATTTCGTATCATTTGAGGTCAGATACATGTCCTAGTATAATATTATGTCTGTGATATCATTTTGGAAGATGTCACGCACATGATTATATGAGTTTGTTAGAAAAACCACTTTCCTAAGCTCCCAGCCGCTTGAAAAGCGCTGTATAGCCGCTCTAACAGGATCTAAGCGCTAACAGTGTACAAAGGCACACTGCACCAATGTAAACAAACTTAGTTAGAGCACTTTTGAAAAGAAGGACTGTCTGCACTTCAAATGTCACTTTTTTCACATTACCATATTTCATTGGGAACTTGTACATTTTAATGTAAACAATTATATTTCGTATCATTTGAGGTCAGATACATGTCCTAGTATAATATTATGTCTGTGATATCATTTTGGAAGATGTCACGCACATGATTATATGAGTTTGTTAGAAAAACCACTTTCCTAAGCTCCCAGCCGCTTGAAAAGCGCTGTATAGCGTTCTAACAGGACGAAGCGCAACAGTGTACAAAGGCACACTGCACAAATGTAAACAAACTTAGTTAGAGCAGTTTTGAAAAAAAGTGACTGTCTGCACTTCAAATGTCACTTTTTTCACATTACCATATTTCATTGGGAACTTGTACATTTTAATGTAAACAATTATATTTCGTATCATTTGAGGTCAGATACATGTCCTAGTATAATATTATGTCTGTCATATCATTTTGGAAGATGTCACGCACATGATTATATGAGTTTGTTAGAAAAACCACTTTCCTAAGCTCCCAGCCGCTTGAAAAGCGCTGTATAGCGCTTCTAACAGGATCTAAGCGCAACAGTGTACAAAGGCACACTGCAGTAATGTAAACAAACTTAGTTAGAGCACTTTTGAAAAAAGTGACTGTCTGCACTTCAAATGTCACTTTTTTCACATTACCATATTTCATTGGGAACTTGTACATTTTAATGTAAACAATTATATTTCGTATCATTTGAGGTCAGATACATGTCCTAGTATAATATTATGTCTGTGATATCATTTTGGAAGATGTCACGCACATGATTATATGAGTTTGTTAGAAAAACCACTTTCCTAAGCTCCCAGCCGCTTGAAAACGCTTGTATAGCGCTCTAACAGGACGAAGCGCAACAGTGTACAAAGGCACACTGCACGCAATGTAAACAAACTTAGTTAGAGCACTTTTGAAAAAAGTGACTGTCTGCACTTCAAATGTCACTTTTTTCACATTACCATATTTCATTGGGAACTTGTACATTTTAATGTAAACAATTATATTTCGTATCATTTGAGGTCAGATACATGTCCTAGTATAATATTATGTCTGTGATATCATTTTGGAAGATGTCACGCACATGATTATATGAGTTTGTTAGAAAAACCACTTTCCTAAGCTCCCAGCCGCTTGAAAAGCGCTGTATAGCGCTCTAACAGGATGGAGCGCAACAGTGTACAAAGGCACACTGCAGAAATGTAAACAAACTTAGTTAGAGCAGTTTTGAAAAAAAGTGACTGTCTGCACTTCAAATGTCACTTTTTTCACATTACCATATTTCATTGGGAACTTGTACATTTTAATGTAAACAATTATATTTCGTATCATTTGAGGTCAGATACATGTCCTAGTATAATATTATGTCTGTGATATCATTTTGGAAGATGTCACGCACATGATTATATGAGTTTGTTAGAAAAACCACTTTCCTAAGCTCCCAGCGCCGCTTGAAAAGCGCTGTATAGCGCTCTAACAGGATCTAAGCGTAACAGTGTACAAAGGCACACTGCAGTAATGTAAACAAACTTAGTTAGAGCACTTTTGAAAAAGTGACTGTCTGCACTTCAAATGTCACTTTTTTCACATTACCATATTTCATTGGGAACTTGTACATTTTAATGTAAACAATTATATTTCGTATCATTTGAGGTCAGATACATGTCCTAGTATAATATTATGTCTGTGATATCATTTTGGAAGATGTCACGCACATGATTATATGAGTTTGTTAGAAAACCACTTTCCTAAGCTCCCAGCCGCTTGAAAAAGCGCTTGTATAGCGCTCTAACAGGATCAAGGCGCAACAGTGTACAAAGGCACACTGCACTAATGTAAACAAACTTAGTTAGAGCACTTTTGAAAAAAGTGACTGTCTGCACTTCAAATGTCACTTTTTCCACATTACCATATTTCATTGGGAACTTGTACATTTTAATGTAAACAATTATATTTCGTATCATTTGAGGTCAGATACATGTCCTAGTATAATATTATGTCTGTGATATCATTTTGGAAGATGTCACGCACATGATTATATGAGTTTGTTAGAAAAACCACTTTCCTAAGCTCCCAGCCGCTTGAAAAGCGCTGTATAGCGTTCTAACAGGATCAAGCTAACAGTGTACAAAGGCACACTGCACAAATGTAAACAAACTTAGTTAGAGCAGTTTTGAAAAAAGTGACTGTCTGCACTTCAAATGTCACTTTTTTCACATTACCATATTTCATTGGGAACTTGTACATTTTAATGTAAACAATTATATTTCGTATCATTTGAGGTCAGATACATGTCCTAGTATAATATTATGTCTGTGATATCATTTTGGAAGATGTCACGCACATGATTATATGAGTTTGTTAGAAAAACCACTTTCCTAAGCTCCCAGCCGCTGGAAAAGCGCTTTTGTATAGCGCCTCTAACAGGAACAAGGCGCAACAGTGTACAAAGGCACACTGCACGAAATGTAAACAAACTTAGTTAGAGCACTTTTGAAAAAAGTGATCTGTCTGCACTTCAAATGTCACTTTTTTCACATTACCATATTTCATTGGGAACTTGTACATTTTAATGTAAACAATTATATTTCGTATCATTTGAGGTCAGATACATGTCCTAGTATAATATTATGTCTGTGATATCATTTTGGAAGATGTCAACGTACATGATTATATGAGTTTGTTAGAAAAACCACTTTCCTAAGCCCTCCCAGCCGCTTGAAAAGCGGTGCGCTCTAACAGGACGGCTTGCAACAGTGTACAAAGGCACACTGCACAAATGTAAACAAACTTAGTTAGAGCAGTTTTGAAAAAAGTGACTGTCTGCACTTCAAATGTCACTTTTTTCACATTACCATATTTCATTGGGAACTTGTACATTTTAATGTAAACAATTATATTTCGTATCATTTGAGGTCAGATACATGTCCTAGTATAATATTATGTCTGTGATATCATTTTGGAAGATGTCACGCACATGATTATATGAGTTTGTTAGAAAAACCACTTTCCTAAGCTCCCAGCCGCTTGAAAAGCGCCTATATAGGCTTCTAACAGGATCGAAGCGCAACAGTGTACAAAGGCACACTGCAGAAATGTAAACAAACTTAGTTAGAGCAGTTTTGAAAAAAGTGACTGTCTACACTTCAAATGTCACTTTTTTTCACATTACCATATTTCATTGGGAACTTGTACATTTTAATGTAAACAATTATATTTCGTATCATTTGAGGTCAGATACATGTCCTAGTATAATATTATGTCTGTGATATCATTTTGGAAGATGTCACGCACATGATTATATGAGTTTGTTAGAAAAACCACTTTCCTAAGCTCCCAGCCGCTTGAAAAGCGCTGTATAGCGTTCTAACAGGACGAAGCGCAACAGTGTACAAAGGCACACTGCAGAAATGTAAACAAACTTAGTTAGAGCAGTTTTGAAAAAAAGTGACTGTCTGCACTTCAAATGTCACTTTTTTCACATTACCATATTTCATTGGGAACTTGTACATTTTAATGTAAACAATTATATTTCGTATCATTTGAGGTCAGATACATGTCCTAGTATAATATTATGTCTGTGATATCATTTTGGAAGATGTCACGCACATGATTATATGAGTTTGTTAGAAAAACCACTTTCCTAAGCTCCCAGCCGCTTGAAAAGCGCTGTATAGCGCTCTAACAGGATCAAGCGCAACAGTGTACAAAGGCACACTGCACATCTAATGTAAACAAACTTAGTTAGAGCACTTTTGAAAAAAGTGACTGTCTGCACTTCAAATGTCACTTTTTTCACATTACCATATTTCATTGGGAACTTGTACATTTTAATGTAAACAATTATATTTCGTATCATTTGAGGTCAGATACATGTCCTAGTATAATATTATGTCTGTGATATCATTTTGGAAGATGTCACGCACATGATTATATGAGTTTGTTAGAAAAACCACTTTCCTAAGCTCCCAGCCGCTTGAAAAGCGCTGTATAGCGTTCTAACAGGACGAAGCGCAACAGTGTACAAAGGCACACTGCACAAATGTAAACAAACTTAGTTAGAGCAGTTTTGAAAAAAAGTGACTGTCTGCACTTCAAATGTCACTTTTTTCACATTACCATATTTCATTGGGAACTTGTACATTTTAATGTAAACAATTATATTTCGTATCATTTGAGGTCAGATACATGTCCTAGTATAATATTATGTCTGTGATATCATTTTGGAAGATGTCACGCACATGATTATATGAGTTTGTTAGAAAAACCACTTTCCTAAGCTCCCAGCGCTTGAAAACGCTGTATAGCGTTCTAACAGGATCGAAGCGCAACAGTGTACAAAGGCACACTGCACAAATGTAAACAAACTTAGTTAGAGCAGTTTTGAAAAAAGTGACTGTCTGCACTTCAAATGTCACTTTTTTCACATTACCATATTTCATTGGGAACTTGTACATTTTAATGTAAACAATTATATTTCGTATCATTTGAGGTCAGATACATGTCCTAGTATAATATTATGTCTGTGATATCATTTTGGAAGATGTCACGCACATGATTATATGAGTTTGTTAGAAAAACCACTTTCCTAAGCTCCCAGCGCGCTTGAAAAGCGCTGTATAGCGCTCTAACAGGACGTAGCGCCAACAGTGTACAAAGGCACACTGCACGCAAATGTAAACAAACTTAGTTAGAGCACTTTTGAAAAAGTGACTGTCTGCACTTCAAATGTCACTTTTTTCACATTACCATATTTCATTGGGAACTTGTACATTTTAATGTAAACAATTATATTTCGTATCATTTGAGGTCAGATACATGTCCTAGTATAATATTATGTCTGTGATATATCATTTTGGAAGATGTCACGCACATGATTATATGAGTTTGTTAGAAAAACCACTTTCCTAAGCTCCCAGCCGCTTGAAAAGCGCTGTATAGCTGCCTAACAGGATCTAGGCGCAACAGTGTACAAAGGCACACTGCACGTAATGTAAACAAACTTAGTTAGAGCACTTTTGAAAAAAGTGACTGTCTGCACTTCAAATGTCACTTTTTTCACATTACCATATTTCATTGGGAACTTGTACATTTTAATGTAAACAATTATATTTCGTATCATTTGAGGTCAGATACATGTCCTAGTATAATATTATGTCTGTGATATCATTTTGGAAGATGTCACGCATTATGATTATATGAGTTTTGTAAGAAAACCACTTTCCTAAGCTCCCAGCCGCTTGAAAAGCGTCGCTGTATAGCTCTAACAGGATCTAAGGCAACAGTGTACAAAGGCACACTGCACAAATGTAAACAAACTTAGTTAGAGCACTTTTGAAAAAAGTGACTGTCTGCACTTCAAATGTCACTTTTTTCACATTACCATATTTCATTGGGAACTTGTACATTTTAATGTAAACAATTATATTTCGTATCATTTGAGGTCAGATACATGTCCTAGTATAATATTATGTCTGTGATATCATTTTGGAAGATGTCACGCACATGATTTATATGAGTTTGTTAGAAAAACCACTTTCCTAAGCTCCCAGCCGCTTGAAAAGCGCGTAGTAGCGCTCTAACAGGACGGTGCGCTAACAGTGTACAAAGGCACACTGCACAAATGTAAACAAACTTAGTTAGAGCAGTTTTGAAAAAAGTGACTGTCTGCACTTCAAATGTCACTTTTTTCACATTACCATATTTCATTGGGAACTTGTACATTTTAATGTAAACAATTATATTTCGTATCATTTGAGGTCAGATACATGTCCTAGTATAATATTATGTCTGTGATATCATTTTGGAAGATGTCACGCACATGATTATATGAGTTTGTTAGAAAAACCACTTTCCTAAGCTCCCAGCCGCTTGAAAAGCGCTGTATAGCGTTCTAACAGGACGAAGCGCAACAGTGTACAAAGGCACACTGCAACTAATGTAAACAAACTTAGTTAGAGCAGTTTTGAAAAAAGTGACTGTCTGCACTTCAAATGTCACTTTTTTCACATTACCATATTTCATTGGGAACTTGTACATTTTAATGTAAACAATTATATTTCGTATCATTTGAGGTCAGATACATGTCCTAGTATAATATTATGTCTGTGATATCATTTTGGAAGATGTCACGCACATGATTATATGAGTTTGTTAGAAAAACCACTTTCCTAAGCTTCCCAGCCGCTTGAAAAGCGCTGTATAGCGCTCTAACAGGACAAGGCCGCAACAGTGTACAAAGGCACACTGCACGAATGTAAACAAACTTAGTTAGAGCAGTTTTGAAAAAAGTGACTGTCTGCACTTCAAATGTCACTTTTTTCACATTACCATATTTCATTGGGAACTTGTACATTTTAATGTAAACAATTATATTTCGTATCATTTGAGGTCAGATACATGTCCTAGTATAATATTATGTCTGTGATATCATTTTGGAAGATGTCACGCACACGATTATATGAGTTTGTTAGAAAAACCACTTTCCTAAGCCCCCGCCGCTCCGCCGCTGAAAAGCGCTGTATAGCGTTCTCTAACAGGAACAAGCGCAACAGTGTACAAAGGCACACTGCAGTAATGTAAACAAACTTAGTTAGAGCACTTTTGAAAAAAGTGACTGTCTGCACTTCAAATGTCACTTTTTCTTCACATTACCATATTTCATTGGGAACTTGTACATTTTAATGTAAACAATTATATTTCGTATCATTTGAGGTCAGATACATGTCCTAGTATAATATTATGTCTGTGATATCATTTTGGAAGATGTCACGCACATGATTATATGAGTTTGTTAGAAAAACCACTTTCCTAAGCTCCCAGCGCCTTGAAAAGCGCTGTATAGCGCTCTAACAGGATCTAAGCGCTAACAGTGTACAAAGGCACACTGCACGAATGTAAACAAACTTAGTTAGAGCACTTTTGAAAAAAGTGACTGTCTGCACTTCAAATGTCACTTTTTTCACATTACCATATTTCATTGGGAACTTGTACATTTTAATGTAAACAATTATATTTCGTATCATTTGAGGTCAGATACATGTCCTAGTATAATATTATGTCTGTGATATCATTTTGGAAGATGTCACGCACATGATTATATGAGTTTGTTAGAAAAACCACTTTCCTAAGCTCCCAGCCGGTTGAAAAGCGCTGTATAGCGCTCTAACAGGACAAAGCGCTAACAGTGTACAAAGGCACACTGCAGTAATGTAAACAAACTTAGTTAGAGCACTTTTGAAAAAAGTGACTGTCTGCACTTCAAATGTCACTTTTTTCACATTACCATATTTCATTGGGAACTTGTACATTTTAATGTAAACAATTATATTTCGTATCATTTGAGGTCAGATACATGTCCTAGTATAATATTATGTCTGTGATATCATTTTGGAAGATGTCACGCATACGATTATATGAGTTTGTTAGAAAAACCACTTTCCTAAGCTCCCAGCCGCTTGAAAAGCGCTGTATAGCGCTCTAACAGGATCTAGCCAACAGTGTACAAAGGCACACTGCACTAATGTAAACAAACTTAGTTAGAGCAGTTTTGAAAAAAGTGACTGTCTGCACTTCAAATGTCACTTTTTTCACATTACCATATTTCATTGGGAACTTGTACATTTTAATGTAAACAATTATATTTCGTATCATTTGAGGTCAGATACATGTCCTAGTATAATATTATGTCTGTGATATCATTTTGGAAGATGTCACGCACATGATTATATGAGTTTGTTAGAAAAACCACTTTCCTAAGCCTCCCAGCCGCTTGAAAAGCGCTGTATAGCGTTCCTAACAGGATCTAAGCGCAACAGTGTACAAAGGCACACTGCACCAAATGTAAACAAACTTAGTTAGAGCAGTTTTGAAAAAAGTGACTGTCTGCACTTCAAATGTCACTTTTTTCACATTACCATATTTCATTGGGAACTTGTACATTTTAATGTAAACAATTATATTTCGTATCATTTGAGGTCAGATACATGTCCTAGTATAATATTATGTCTGTGATATCATTTTGGAAGATGTTACGCACAGATTATATGAGTTTGTTAGAAAAACCACTTTCCTAAGCTCCCAGCCGCTTGAAAAGCTTGTATAGCGTTCTAACAGGATCTAAGCGCAAAAGTGTACAAAGGCACACTGCACGAAATGTAAACAAACTTAGTTAGAGCACTTTTGAAAAAAGTGACTGTCTGCACTTCAAATGTCACTTTTTTCACATTACCATATTTCATTGGGAACTTGTACATTTTAATGTAAACAATTATATTTCGTATCATTTGAGGTCAGATACATGTCCTAGTATAATATTATGTCTGTGATATCATTTTGGAAGATGTCACGCACATGATTATATGAGTTTGTTAGAAAAACCACTTTCCTAAGCTTCTCCCAGCGCCTTGAAAACGCTGTATAGCTGCTCTAACAGGACGTAAGCGCAACAGTGTACAAAGGCACACTGCACGAATGTAAACAAACTTAGTTAGAGCACTTTTGAAAAAAAGTGACTGTCTGCACTTCAAATGTCACTTTTTTCACATTACCATATTTCATTGGGAACTTGTACATTTTAATGTAAACAATTATATTTCGTATCATTTGAGGTCAGATACATGTCCTAGTATAATATTATGTCTGTGATATCATTTTGGAAGATGTCACGCACATGATTATATGAGTTTGTTAGAAAAACCACTTTCCTAAGCTCCCAGCCGCTTGAAAAGCGCTGTATAGCGCCTCTAACAGGATCTAAGCGCAACAGTGTACAAAGGCACACTGCAACTAATGTAAACAAACTTAGTTAGAGCACTTTTGAAAAAAGTGACTGTCTGCACTTCAAATGTCACTTTTTCACATTACCATATTTCATTGGGAACTTGTACATTTTAATGTAAACAATTATATTTCGTATCATTTGAGGTCAGATACATGTCCTAGTATAATATTATGTCTGTGATATCATTTTGGAAGATGTCACGCACATGATTATATGAGTTTGTTAGAAAAACCACTTTCCTAAGCTCCAATCAGCTTGAAAAGCCAGCTCGCTCTAACAGGATCTAAGCGCAACAGTGTACAAAGGCACACTGCACAAATGTAAACAAACTTAGTTAGAGCAGTTTTGAAAAAAGTGACTGTCTGCACTTCAAATGTCACTTTTTTCACATTACCATATTTCATTGGGAACTTGTACATTTTAATGTAAACAATTATATTTCGTATCATTTGAGGTCAGATACATGTCCTAGTATAATATTATGTCTGTGATATCATTTTGGAAGATGTCACGCACATGATTATATGAGTTTGTTAGAAAACCACTTTCCTAAGCTTCCCAGCCGCTTAAAAAGCGCGTATAGCGTTCTAACAGGACGAAGCGCAACAGTGTACAAAGGCACACTGCACGTAATGTAAACAAACTTAGTTAGAGCACTTTTGAAAAAAGTGACTGTCTGCACTTCAAATGTCACTTTTTTCACATTACCATATTTCATTGGGAACTTGTACATTTTAATGTAAACAATTATATTTCGTATCATTTGAGGTCAGATACATGTCCTAGTATAATATTATGTCTGTGATATCATTTTGGAAGATGTCACGCACATGATTATATGAGTTTGTTAGAAAAACCACTTTCCTAAGCTCCCAGCCGCTTGAAAAAGGCTGCGCTCTAACAGAACGAAGCGTAACAGTGTACAAAGGCACACTGCACGAAATGTAAACAAACTTAGTTAGAGCAGTTTTGAAAAAAGTGACTGTCTGCACTTCAAATGTCACTTTTTCACATTACCATATTTCATTGGGAACTTGTACATTTTAATGTAAACAATTATATTTCGTATCATTTGAGGTCAGATACATGTCCTAGTATAATATTATGTCTGTGATATCATTTTGGAAGATGTCACGTACATGATTATATGAGTTTGTTAGAAAAACCACTTTCCTAAGCTCCCAGCCGGTTGAAAAAGCGCTGTATAGCGTTCTAACAGGAACGAAGCGCAACAGTGTACAAAGGCACACTGCAGTAATGTAAACAAACTTAGTTAGAGCAGTTTTGAAAAAGTGACTGTCTGCACTTCAAATGTCACTTTTTCACATTACCATATTTCATTGGGAACTTGTACATTTTAATGTAAACAATTATATTTCGTATCATTTGAGGTCAGATACATGTCCTAGTATAATATTATGTCTGTGATATCATTTTGGAAGATGTCACGCATATGATTATATGAGTTTGTTAGAAAAACCACTTTCCTAAGCTCCCAGCCGGTTGAAAAGCGCTGTATAGCGCTCTAACAGGACGAAGCGCTAACAGTGTACAAAGGCACACTGCAACTAATGTAAACAAACTTAGTTAGAGCACTTTTGAAAAAAGTGACTGTCTGCACTTCAAATGTCACTTTTTTCACATTACCATATTTCATTGGGAACTTGTACATTTTAATGTAAACAATTATATTTCGTATCATTTGAGGTCAGATACATGTCCTAGTATAATATTATGTCTGTGATATCATTTTGGAAGATGTCACGCACATGATTATATGAGTTTGTTAGAAAAACCACTTTCCTAAGCTCCCAGCAGCTTGAAAAGCTCGCTCTAACAGGATGAAGCGCAACAGTGTACAAAGGCACACTGCACGAATGTAAACAAACTTAGTTAGAGCACTTTTGAAAAAGTGACTGTCTGCACTTCAAATGTCACTCTTTTTCACATTACCATATTTCATTGGGAACTTGTACATTTTAATGTAAACAATTATATTTCGTATCATTTGAGGTCAGATACATGTCCTAGTATAATATTATGTCTGTGATATCATTTTGGAAGATGTCACGCACATAATTATATGAGTTTGTTAGAAAAACCACTTTCCTAAGCTCCCAGCCGCTTGAAAAGCGCTGTATAGCTGCCTTAACAGGATCTAGGCGCAACAGTGTACAAAGGCACACTGCACGAATGTAAACAAACTTAGTTAGAGCACTTTTGAAAAAGTGACTGTCTGCACTTCAAATGTCACTTTTTCACATTACCATATTTCATTGGGAACTTGTACATTTTAATGTAAACAATTATATTTCGTATCATTTGAGGTCAGATACATGTCCTAGTATAATATTATGTCTGTGATATCATTTTGGAAGATGTCACGCACATGATTATATGAGTTTGTTAGAAAAACCACTTTCCTAAGCTCCCAGCCGCTTGAAAAGCGCTGTATAGCGTTCTAACAGGACGAAGCGCAACAGTGTACAAAGGCACACTGCACAAATGTAAACAAACTTAGTTAGAGCAGTTTTGAAAAAAGTGACTGTCTGCACTTCAAATGTCACTTTTTTCACATTACCATATTTCATTGGGAACTTGTACATTTTAATGTAAACAATTATATTTCGTATCATTTGAGGTCAGATACATGTCCTAGTATAATATTATGTCTGTGATATCATTTTGGAAGATGTCACGCACATGATTATATGAGTTTGTTAGAAAAACCACTTTCCTAAGCTCCCAGCCGCTTGAAAAGCGCTGTATAGCGCTTCTAACAGGACGAGCGCAACAGTGTACAAAGGCACACTGCAGGAATGTAAACAAACTTAGTTAGAGCAGTTTTGAAAAAAGTGACTGTCTGCACTTCAAATGTCACTTTTTTCACATTACCATATTTCATTGGGAACTTGTACATTTTAATGTAAACAATTATATTTCGTATCATTTGAGGTCAGATACATGTCCTAGTATAATATTATGTCTGTGATATCATTTTGGAAGATGTCACGCACATGATTATATGAGTTTGTTAGAAAAACCACTTTCCTAAGCCCCCCAGCCGCTTGAAAAGCGGCTGTATAGCGCTCTAACAGGATCTAGGCGCAACAGTGTACAAAGGCACACTGCAGTAATGTAAACAAACTTAGTTAGAGCAGTTTTGAAAAAAGTGACTGTCTGCACTTCAAATGTCACTTTTTTCACATTACCATATTTCATTGGGAACTTGTACATTTTAATGTAAACAATTATATTTCGTATCATTTGAGGTCAGATACATGTCCTAGTATAATATTATGTCTGTATATCATTTTGGAAGATGTCACGCACATGATTATATGAGTTTGTTAGAAAAACCACTTTCCTAAGCTCCCAGCCGTTGAAAACGCGTTGTATAGCGTTCTAACAGGACGGCGCAACAGTGTACAAAGGCACACTGCACGAATGTAAACAAACTTAGTTAGAGCAGCTTTGAAAAAAGTGACTGTCTGCACTTCAAATGTCACTTTTTTCACATTACCATATTTCATTGGGAACTTGTACATTTTAATGTAAACAATTATATTTCGTATCATTTGAGGTCAGATACATGTCCTAGTATAATATTATGTCTGTGATATCATTTTGGAAGATGTCACGCACATGATTATATGAGTTTGTTAGAAAAACCACTTTCCTAAGCTCCCAGCCGCTCTTGAAAAGCCAGCGCTCTAACAGGATCGAAGCGCAACAGTGTACAAAGGCACACTGCACAAATGTAAACAAACTTAGTTAGAGCAGTTTTGAAAAAAGTGACTGTCTGCACTTCAAATGTCACTTTTTTCACATTACCATATTTCATTGGGAACTTGTACATTTTAATGTAAACAATTATATTTCGTATCATTTGAGGTCAGATACATGTCCTAGTATAATATTATGTCTGTGATATCATTTTGGAAGATGTCAACGCTACATGATTATATGAGTTTGTTAGAAAACCACTTTCCTAAGCTCCCAGCCGCTGGAAAAGCGCTTGTATAGCGCTCTAACAGGATCGAGCGCAACAGTGTACAAAGGCACACTGCAGTAATGTAAACAAACTTAGTTAGAGCAGTTTTGAAAAAAGTGACTGTCTGCACTTCAAATGTCACTTTTTTCACATTACCATATTTCATTGGGAACTTGTACATTTTAATGTAAACAATTATATTTCGTATCATTTGAGGTCAGATACATGTCCTAGTATAATATTATGTCTGTGATATCATTTTGGAAGATGTCACGCCATGATTATATGAGTTTGTTAGAAAAACCACTTTCCTAAGCTCCCAGCCGCTTGAAAAGCGCTGTATAGCGTTCTAACAGGATGAAGCGCAACAGTGTACAAAGGCACACTGCACAAATGTAAACAAACTTAGTTAGAGCAGTTTTGAAAAAAAGTGACTGTCTGCACTTCAAATGTCACTTTTTTCACATTACCATATTTCATTGGGAACTTGTACATTTTAATGTAAACAATTATATTTCGTATCATTTGAGGTCAGATACATGTCCTAGTATAATATTATGTCTGTGATATCATTTTGGAAGATGTCACGCACATGATTATATGAGTTTGTTAGAAAAACCACTTTCCTAAGCTCCCAGCCGCTTGAAAAGCGCTGTATAGCGTTCTAACAGGACGAAGCGCAACAGTGTACAAAGGCACACTGCAC
>JAAGNN010000046.1:35711-57781 GCA_012411365.1 Ameiurus melas | reverse complement strand
GTGCAGTGTGCCTTTGTACACTGTTGCGCTTCGTCCTGTTAGAACGCTATACAGCGCTTTTCAAGCGGCTGGGAGCTTAGGAAAGTGGTTTTTCTAACAAACTCATATAATCATGTGCGTGACATCTTCCAAAATGATATCACAGACATAATATTATACTAGGACATGTATCTGACCTCAAATGATACGAAATATAATTGTTTACATTAAAATGTACAAGTTCCCAATGAAATATGGTAATGTGAAAAAGTGACATTTGAAGTGCAGACAGTCACTTTTTTTCAAAAACGCTCTAACTAAGTTTGTTTACATTCGTGCAGTGTGCCTTTGTACACACTTCTGGCTCCCTGTTAGAACGCTTATACAGCGGCTTTTCAAGCGGCTGGGAGCTTAGGAAAGTGGTTTTTCTAACAAACTCATATAATCATGTGCGTGATATCTTCCAAAATGATATGACAGACATAATATTATACTAGGACATGTATCTGACCTCAAATGATACGAAATATAATTGTTTACATTAAAATGTACAAGTTCCCAATGAAATATGGTAATGTGAAAAAGTGACATTTGAAGTGCAGACAGTCACTTTTTTCAAAAGTGCTCTAACTAAGTTTGTTTTTACATGTCGTGTGCCTTTGTAAAACTGTTGCGCTTCTTCGTCCTGTTAGAACGCTATACAATACACCCCTTTTCAAGCGGGCGGAGCTTAGGAAAGTGGTTTTTCTAACAAACTCATATAATCATGTGCGTGACATCTTCCAAAATGATATGACAGACATAATATTATACTAGGACATGTATCTGACCTCAAATGAATACAAATATAATTGTTTACATTAAAATGTACACAAGTTCCCAATGAAATATGGTAATGTGAAAAAGTGACATTTGAAGTGCAGACAGTCACTTTTTTCAAAAGTGCTCTAACTAAGTTTGTTTACATTCGTGCAGTGTGCCTTTGTACACTGTTGCGCTTCTTCCTGTTAGAACGCTTATACAGCGCTTTTCAAGCGGCTGGGAGCTTAGGAAAGTGGTTTTTCTTAACAAACTCATATAATCATGTGCGTGACATCTTCCAAAATGATATCACAGACATAATATTATACTAGGACATGTATCTGACCTCAAATGATACGAAATATAATTGTTTACATTAAAATGTACAAGTTCCCAATGAAATATGGTAATGTGAAAAAAGTGACATTTGAAGTGCAGACAGTCACTTTTTTTCAAAAGTGCTCTAACTAAGTTTGTTTACATTCGTGCAGTGTGCCTTTGTACACTGTTGCGCTTCGTCCTGTTAGAACGCTTATACAGCGCTTTCCTGCTGGGAGCTTAGGAAAGTGGTTTTTCTAACAAACTCATATAATCATGTGCGTGACATCTTCCAAAATGATATGACAGACATAATATTATACTAGGACATGTATCTGACCTCAAATGATACGAAATATAATTGTTTACATTAAAATGTACAAGTTCCCAATGAAATATGGTAATGTGAAAAAGTGACATTTGAAGTGCAGACAGCACCCTTTTTTCAAAAGTGCTCTAACTAAGTTTGTTTACATTTGTGCAGTGTGCCTTTGTACACTGTTTGCGCTTTAGTCCGTTTAGAACGCTTATACAGCGCCAAGCGGCTGGGAGCTTAGGAAAGTGGTTTTTCTAACAAACTCATATAATCATGTGCGTGACATCTTCCAAAATGATATCACAGACATAATATTATACTAGGACATGTATCTGACCTCAAATGATACGAAATATAATTGTTTACATTAAAATGTACAAGTTCCCAATGAAATATGGTAATGTGAAAAAGTGACATTTGAAGTGTAGACAGTCACTTTTTTTCAAAAGTGCTCTAACTAAGTTTGTTTACATTCGTGCAGTGTGCCTTTGTACACTGTTGCGCTTCGTCCTGTTAGAACGCTATACAGCGCTTTTCACGCGGCTGGGAGCTTAGGAAAGTGGTTTTTCTAACAAACTCATATAATCATGTGCGTGACATCTTCCAAAATGATATCACAGACATAATATTATACTAGGACATGTATCTGACCTCAAATGATACGAAATATAATTGTTTACATTAAAATGTACAAGTTCCCAATGAAATATGGTAATGTGAAAAAAGTGACATTTGAAGTGCAGACAGTCACTTTTTTTCAAAAGTGCTCTAACTAAGTTTGTTTACATTCGTGCAGTGTGCCTTTGTACACTGTTGCGCTTCGTCCTGTTAGAACGCTATACAGCGCTTTTCAAGCGGCTGGGAGCTTAGGAAAGTGGTTTTTCTAACAAACTCATATAATCATGTGCGTGACATCTTCCAAAATGATATGACAGACATAATATTATACTAGGACATGTATCTGACCTCAAATGATACGAAATATAATTGTTTACATTAAAATGTACAAGTTCCCAATGAAATATGGTAATGTGAAAAAAGTGACATTTGAAGTGCAGACAGTCACTTTTTTTCAAAAGTGCTCTAACTAAGTTTGTTTACATTTGTGCAGTGTGCCTTTGTACACTATTGCGCTTCCGTCCTGTTAGAATCGCTTATACAGCGCTTTTCGGCGGCTGGGAGCTTAGGAAAGTGGTTTTTCTAACAAACTCATATAATCATGTGCGTGATATCTTCCAAAATGATATGACAGACATAATATTATACTAGGACATGTATCTGACCTCAAATGATACGAAATATAATTGTTTACATTAAAATGTACAAGTTCCCAATGAAATATGGTAATGTGAAAAAAGTGACATTTGAAGTGCAGACAGTCACTTTTTTTCAAAAGTGCTCTAACTAAGTTTGTTTACATTCGTGCAGTGTGCCCATGTACACTATTGCGCTTCGTCCTGTTAGAACGCTATACAGCGCTTTTCAAGCGGCTGGGAGCTTAGGAAAGTGGTTTTTCTAACAAACTCATATAATCATGTGCGTGACATCTTCCAAAATGATATCACAGACATAATATTATACTAGGACATGTATCTGACCTCAAATGATACGAAATATAATTGTTTACATTAAAATGTACAAGTTCCCAATGAAATATGGTAATGTGAAAAAGTGACATTTGAAGTGCAGACAGTCACTTTTTTCAAAAGTGCTCTAACTAAGTTTGTTTACATTCGTGCAGTGTGCCTTTGTACACTGTTGCGCTTTCGTCCTGTTAGAACGCTTATACAGCGCTTTTCAGCGGCTGGGAGCTTAGGAAAGTGGTTTTTCTAACAAACTCATATAATCATGTGCGGACATCTTCCAAAATGATATCACAGACATAATATTATACTAGGACATGTATCTGACCTCAAATGATACGAAATATAATTGTTTACATTAAAATGTACAAGTTCCCAATGAAATATGGTAATGTGAAAAAGTGACATTTAAGTGCAGACAGTCACTTTTTTTCAAAAGTGCTCTAACTAAGTTTGTTTACATTCTGCAGTGTGCCTTTGTACACTGTTGCGCTTCGTCCTGTTAGAACGCTTATACAGCGCTGCTGCTGGGAGCTTAGGAAAGTGGTTTTTCTAACAAACTCATATAATCATGTGCGTGACATCTTCCAAAATGATATGACAGACATAATATTATACTAGGACATGTATCTGACCTCAAATGATACGAAATATAATTGTTTACATTAAAATGTACAAGTTCCCAATGAAATATGGTAATGTGAAAAAGTGACATTTGAAGTGCAGACAGTCACTTTTTTTCAAAAGTGCTCTAAATAAGTTTGTTTACATTGTGCAGTGTGCCTTTGTACACTGTTGTGCTTTCTTCGGTCCTGTTAGAACGCTTATACAGCGCTTTTCGCGGGCTGGGAGCTTAGGAAAGTGGTTTTTCTAACAAACTCATATAATCATGTGCGTACATCTTCCAAAATGATATGACAGACATAATATTATACTAGGACATGTATCTGACCTCAAATGATACGAAATATAATTGTTTACATTAAAATGTACAAGTTCCCAATGAAATATGGTAATGTGAAAAAGTGACATTTGAAGTGCAGACAGTCACTTTTTTTCAAAAGTGCTCTAACTAAGTTTGTTTACATTCGTAGTGTGCCTTTGTACACTGTTGCGCTCTTCCCTGTTAAAACGCTTATACAGTACGCTTTTCAAGCGGCTGGGAGCTTAGGAAAGTGGTTTTTCTAACAAACTCATATAATCATGTGCGTGACATCTTCCAAAATGATATGACAGACATAATATTATACTAGGACATGTATCTGACCTCAAATGATACGAAATATAATTGTTTACATTAAAATGTACAAGTTCCCAATGAAATATGGTAATGTGAAAAAGTGACATTTGAAGTGCAGACAGTCACTTTTTTTCAAAAGTGGCTCTAACTAAGTTTGTTTACATTCGGCAGTGTGCCTTTGTACACTGTTGCGCTTCATCCTGTTAGAACGCTTATACAGCGCTTTTCAAGCGGCTGGGAGCTTAGGAAAGTGGTTTTTCTAACAAACTCATATAATCATGTGCGTCATCTTCCAAAATGATATGACAGACATAATATTATACTAGGACATGTATCTAACCTCAAATGATACGAAATATAATTGTTTACATTAAAATGTACAAGTTCCCAATGAAATATGGTAATGTGAAAAAGTGACATTTGAAGTGCAGACAGTCACTTTTTTTCAAAAGTGCTCTAACTAAGTTTGTTTACATTTGTGCAGTGTGCCTTTGTACACTGTTGCGTTTCTCGTCCTGTTAGAACGCTTATACAGCGCTGCTGCTGAGAGCTTAGGAAAGTGGTTTTTCTAACAAACTCATATAATCATGTGCGTGACATCTTCCAAAATGATATCACAGACATAATATTATACTAGGACATGTATCTGACCTCAAATGATACGAAATATAATTGTTTACATTAAAATGTACAAGTTCCCAATGAAATATGGTAATGTGAAAAAGTGACATTTGAAGTGTAGACAGTCACTTTTTTTCAAAAGTGCTCTAACTAAGTTTGTTTACATTCTGGCAGTGTGCCTTTGCACACTGTTGCGCTTCATCCTGTTAGAACGCTTATACAGCGCTTTCAAGCGGGCTGGGAGCTTAGGAAAGTGGTTTTTCTAACAAACTCATATAATCATGTGCTACATCTTCCAAAATGATGATATATTACAACATAATAATACTAGGACATGTATCTGACCTCAAATGATACGAAATATAATTGTTTACATTAAAATGTACAAGTTCCCAATGAAATATGGTAATGTGAAAAAGTGACATTTGAAGTGCAGACAGTCACTTTTTTTCAAAAGTGCTCTAACTAAGTTTGTTTACATTCTTAGATGTGCCTTTGTACACTGTTGCGCTCTTCCTGTTAGAACGCCTATACAGCGCTTTTCAGCGGCTGGGAGCTTAGGAAAGTGGTTTTTCTAACAAAACTCATATAATCATGTGCGTACATCTTCCAAAATGATATGACAGACATAATATTATACTAGGACATGTATCTGACCTCAAATGATACGAAATATAATTGTTTACATTAAAATGTACAAGTTCCCAATGAAATATGGTAATGTGAAAAAGTGACATTTGAAGTGCAGACAGTCACTTTTTTTCAAAAGTGCTCTAACTAAGTTTGTTTACATTTGGCAGTGTGCCTATGTACACTATTGCGCTTCATCTCTGTTAGAACGCTTATACAGCGCTTTGCTGCTGGGAGCTTAGGAAAGTGGTTTTTCTAACAAACTCATATAATCATGTGCGTGACATCTTCCAAAATGATATCACAGACATAATATTATACTAGGACATGTATCTGACCTCAAATGATACAAATATAATTGTTTACATTAAAATGTACAAGTTCCCAATGAAATATGGTAATGTGAAAAAGTGACATTTGAAGTGCAGACAGTCACTTTTTTTCAAAAGTGCTCTAACTAAGTTTGTTTACATTCTGCAGTGTGCCTTTATACACTATTGCGCTTCGGCCTGTTAGAACGCTTATACAGCCGCTTGCGGGAGGGAGCTTAGGAAAGTGGTTTTTCTAACAAACTCATATAATCATGTGCGTGACATCTTCCAAAATGATATCACAGACATAATATTATACTAGGACATGTATCTGACCTCAAATGATACGAAATATAATTGTTTACATTAAAATGTACAACTTCCCAATGAAATATGGTAATGTGAAAAAAGTGACATTTGAAGTGTAGACAGTCACTTTTTTTCAAAACTGCTCTAACTAAGTTTGTTTACATTTGTGCAGTGTGCCTTTGTACACTGTTGCTTTCTCGTCTGTTAGAACGCTTATACAGCGCTTTCAGCGGCTGGGAGCTTAGGAAAGTGGTTTTTCTAACAAACTCATATAATCATGTGCGTGACATCTTCCAAAATGATATGACAGACATAATATTATACTAGGACATGTATCTGACCTCAAATGATACGAAATATAATTGTTTACATTAAAATGTACAAGTTCCCAATGAAATATGGTAATGTGAAAAAGTGACATTTGAAGTGCAGACAGTCACTTTTTTTCAAAAGTGCTCTAACTAAGTTTGTTTACATTCGCTGCAGTGTGCCTTTGTACACTGTTGCGCTTCGTCCCTGTTAGAACGCTTATACAGCGCGTTTTCAGCGTTGGGAGCTTAGGAAAGTGGTTTTTCTAACAAACTCATATAATCATGTGCGTGACATCTTCCAAAATGATATGACAGACATAATATTATACTAGGACATGTATCTGACCTCAAATGATACGAAATATAATTGTTTACATTAAATGTACAAGTTCCCAATGAAATATGGTAATGTGAAAAAGTGACATTTGAAGTGCAGACAGTCACTTTTTTCAAAAGTGCTCTAACTAAGTTTGTTTACATTTCGCAGTGTGCCTTTGTACACTGTTGCGCTTCTCGTCCTGTTAGAACGGCTATACAGCGCCTTTCAAGCCGGGCGGAGCTTAGGAAAGTGGTTTTTCTAACAAACTCATATAATCATGTGCGGACATCTTCCAAAATGATATCACAGACATAATATTATACTAGGACATGTATCTGACCTCAAATGATACGAAATATAATTGTTTACATTAAAATGTACAAGTTCCCAATGAAATATGGTAATGTGAAAAAGTGACATTTGAAGGGCAGACAGTCACTTTTTTCAAAAGTGCTCTAACTAAGTTTGTTTACATTCGCAGTGTGCCCTTGTACACTGTTGCGTCGTCCTGTTAGAACGCTTTTATACAGCGCTAAGCGTGCTGGGAGCTTAGGAAAGTGGTTTTTCTAACAAACTCATATAATCATGTGCGTGACATCTTCCAAAATGATATGACAGACATAATATTATACTAGGACATGTATCTGACCTCAAATGATACGAAATATAATTGTTTACATTAAAATGTACAAGTTCCCAATGAAATATGGTAATGTGAAAAAGTGACATTTGAAGTGTAGACAGTCACTTTTTTTCAAAAGTGCTCTAACTAAGTTTGTTTACATTCTGCAGTGTGCCTTTGTACACTGTTGCGCTTCATCCTGTTAGAACGCTTATACAGCGCTTTTCAGCGCTGGGAGCTTAGGAAAGTGGTTTTTCTAACAAACTCATATAATCATGTGCGTGACATCTTCCAAAATGATATGACAGACATAATATTATACTAGGACATGTATCTGACCTCAAATGATACGAAATATAATTGTTTACATTAAAATGTACAAGTTCCCAATGAAATATGGTAATGTGAAAAAGTGACATTTGAAGTGCAGACAGTCACTTTTTTTCAAAAAGTGCTCTTAACTAAGTTTGTTTACATTCTGCAGTGTGCCCTTGTACACTGTTGCGTCGTTCTGTTAGAACGCTTATACAGCGCTTTGCTCGCTGGGAGCTTAGGAAAGTGGTTTTTCTAACAAACTCATATAATCATGTGCGTGACATCTTCCAAAATGATATGACAGACATAATATTATACTAGGACATGTATCTGACCTCAAATGATACGAAATATAATTGTTTACATTAAAATGTACAAGTTCCCAATGAAATATGGTAATGTGAAAAAGTGACATTTGAAGTGTAGACAGTCACTTTTTTTCAAAAGTGCTCTAACTAAGTTTGTTTACATCCGTGCAGTGTGCCTTTGTACACTGTTGCGGCCTGGTCCTGTTAGAACGCTATACATACGCCGCCGGCTGGGAGCTTAGGAAAGTGGTTTTTCTAACAAACTCATATAATCATGTGCGGACATCTTCCAAAATGATATGACAGACATAATATTATACTAGGACATGTATCTGACCTCAAATGATACGAAATATAATTGTTTACATAAAATGTACAAGTTCCCAATGAAATATGGTAATGTGAAAAAGTGACATTTGAAGTGCAGACAGTCACTTTTTTTCAAAAGTGCCCTAACTAAGTTTGTTTACATTCGTGCAGTGTGCCCTTGTACACTGTTGCGCTTTCATCCTGTTAGAATCGCTTATACAGCGCTTCAAGCGGCTGGGAGCTTAGGAAAGTGGTTTTTCTAACAAACTCATATAATCATATGCGGACATCTTCCAAAATGATATCACAGACATAATATTATACTAGGACATGTATCTGACCTCAAATGATACGAAATATAATTGTTTACATTAAAATGTACAAGTTCCCAATGAAATATGGTAATGTGAAAAAGGTGAATCATAAAGTAGAGACAGTCACCTTTTTTCAAAAGTGCTCTAACTAAGTTTGTTTACATTCGTTGCAGTGTGCCCTTGTACACTATTGCGCTTCATCCCGTTAGAACGCCTATACAGCGCTTTTCAAGCGGCTGGGAGCTTAGGAAAGTGGTTTTTCTAACAAACCCATATAATCATGTGCGTGACATCTTCCAAAATGATATGACAGACATAATATTATACTAGGACATGTATCTGACCTCAAATGATACGAAATATAATTGTTTACATTAAAATGTACAAGTTCCCAATGAAATATGGTAATGTGAAAAAGTGACATTTGAAGTGGTAGACAGTCACTTTTTTTCAAAAGTGCTCTAACTAAGTTTGTTTACATTCTGCAGTGTGCCTTTGTACACTGTTGCCTTCGTCTCCTGTTAGAACGCTTATACAGCCGCTTTCAGCGGTTGGGGGCTTAGGAAAGTGGTTTTTCTAACAAACTCATATAATCATGTGCGTGACATCTTCCAAAATGATATCTACAGACATAATATTATACTAGGACATGTATCTGACCTCAAATGATACGAAATATAATTGTTTACATTAAAATGTACAAGTTCCCAATGAAATATGGTAATGTGAAAAAGTGACATTTGAAGTGTAGAAGTCACTTTTTTCAAAAGTGCTCTAACTAAGTTTGTTTACATTCGCTGCAGTGTGCCCTTGTACACTATTGGCTCTTCCTGTTAGAACGCTTATACAGCGCTTTTCAAGCGGCTGGGAGCTTAGGAAAGTGGTTTTTCTAACAAACTCATATAATCATGTGCGTGACATCTTCCAAAATGATATGACAGACATAATATTATACTAGGACATGTATCTGACCTCAAATGATACAAATATAATTGTTTACATTAAAATGTACAAGTTCCCAATGAAATATGGTAATGTGAAAAAGTGACATTTGAAGTGCAGACAGTCACTTTTTTTCAAAAGTGCTCTAACTAAGTTTGTTTACATTCTGCAGTGTGCCTTTGTAACATTGCTTGGCCATCCTGTTAGAACGCGCTTATACAGCGCTTAAGCGGCTGGGAGCTTAGGAAAGTGGTTTTTCTAACAAACTCATATAATCATGTGCGTGACATCTTCCAAAATGATATCACAGACATAATATTATACTAGGACATGTATCTGACCTCAAATGATACGAAATATAATTGTTTACATTAAAATGTACAAGTTCCCAATGAAATATGGTAATGTGAAAAAGTGACATTTGAAGTGCAGACAGTCACTTTTTTTCAAAAGTGCTCTAACTAAGTTTGTTTACATTCGCGCAGTGTGCCTTTGTACACTGTTGCGCTTCTTCCTGTTAGAACGCTTATATACAGCGCTTTTCAAGCGGCTGGGAGCTTAGGAAAGTGGTTTTTCTAACAAACTCATATAATCATGTGCGTGACATCTTCCAAAATGATATCACAGACATAATATTATACTAGGACATGTATCTGACCTCAAATGATAACGAAATATAATTGTTTACATTAAAATGTACAAGTTCCCAATGAAATATGGTAATGTGAAAAAGTGACATTTGAAGTGTAGACAGTCACTTTTTTTCAAAAGTGCTCTAACTAAGTTTGTTTACATTTGTGCAGTGTGCCCTGTACACTGTTGCGCTTTCTCGTCCTGTTAGAACGCTTATACAGCGCCTTTTCATGCGGCTGGGAGCTTAGGAAAGTGGTTTTTCTAACAAACTCATATAATCAGGGATGTGACATCTTCCAAAATGATATGACAGACATAATATTATACTAGGACATGTATCTGACCTCAAATGATACGAAATATAATTGTTTACATTAAAATGTACAAGTTCCCAATGAAATATGGTAATGTGAAAAAGTGACATTTGAAGTGTAGACAGTCACTTTTTTTCAAAAGTGCTCTAACTAAGTTTGTTTACATTCGTGCAGTGTGCCTATGTACACTATTGTGTTCATTCCTATAGAACGCTTATACAGCGCTTTTCAAGCGGCTGGGAGCTTAGGAAAGTGGTTTTTCTAACAAACTCATATAATCATGTGCGCGACATCTTCCAAAATGATATGACAGACATAATATTATACTAGGACATGTATCTGACCTCAAATGATACGAAATATAATTGTTTACATTAAAATGTACAAGTTCCCAATGAAATATGGTAATTGTGAAAAAGTGACATATGAAGTGCAGACAGTCACTTTTTTTCAAAAGTGCTCTAACTAAGTTTGTTTACATCTGCAGTGTGCCTTTGTACACTGTTGCGCCTCCTGTTAAAACGCTTATAAGAGCTTTTCGCCGGCTGGGAGCTTAGGAAAGTGGTTTTTCTAACAAACTCATATAATCATGTGCGTGATATCTTCCAAAATGATATGACAGACATAATATTATACTAGGACATGTATCTGACCTCAAATGATACGAAATATAATTGTTTACATTAAAATGTACAAGTTCCCAATGAAATATGGTAATGTGAAAAAGTGACATTTGAAGTGCAGACAGTCACTTTTTTTCAAAAGTGCTCTAACTAAGTTTGTTTACATTCCTGCAGTGTGCCTTTTACACTATTGCGCTTTCTTCGGTCCTGTTAGAACGCTTATACAGCGCTTTCTTAAGCGGCTGGGAGCTTAGGAAAGTGGTTTTTCTAACAAACTCATATAATCATGTGCGTGACATCTCTTCCAAAATGATATGACAGACATAATATTATACTAGGACATGTATCTGACCTCAAATGATAACGAAATATAATTGTTTACATTAAAATGTACAAGTTCCCAATGAAATATGGTAATGTGAAAAAGTGACATTTGAAGTGCAGACAGTCACTTTTTTTCAAAAGTGCTCTAACTAAGTTTGTTTACATCTGCAGTGTGCCTTTGTACACTGTTGCGTCTTTCCGTCTGTTAGAACGCTTATACAGCGCTTTTCGCTTGGTGAGCTTAGGAAAGTGGTTTTTCTAACAAACCCATATAATCATGTGCGGGACATCTTCCAAAATGATATGACAGACATAATATTATACTAGGACATGTATCTGACCTCAAATGATACGAAATATAATTGTTTACATTAAAATGTACAAGTTCCCAATGAAATATGGTAATGTGAAAAAGTGACATTTGAAGTGCAGACAGTCACTTTTTTTCAAAAGTGCTCTAACTAAGTTTGTTTACATTCGCTGCAGTGTGCCTTTGTACACTGTTGCTTCCATCCTGTTAGAACGCTTATACAGCGCTTTCGCCGCTGGGAGCTTAGGAAAGTGGTTTTTCTAACAAACTCATATAATCATGTGCGCGACATCTTCCAAAATGATAACACAGACATAATATTATACTAGGACATGTATCTGACCTCAAATGATACGAAATATAATTGTTTACATTAAAATGTACAAGTTCCCAATGAAATATGGTAATGTGAAAAAGTGACATTTGAAGTGCAGACAGTCACTTTTTTTCAAAAGTGCTCTAACTAAGTTTGTTTACATTCGCAGTGTGCCCTTGTACACTGTTTGCGCTTCATCCCGTTAGAACGCTTATACAGCGCTGCGGCTGGGAGCTTAGGAAAGTGGTTTTTCTAACAAACTCATATAATCATGTGCGTGACATCTTCCAAAATGATATCACAGACATAATATTATACTAGGACATGTATCTGACCTCAAATGATACGAAATATAATTGTTTACATTAAAATGTACAAGTTCCCAATGAAATATGGTAATGTGAAAAAGTGACATTTGAAGTGTAGACAGTCACTTTTTTTCAAAAGTGCTCTAACTAGTTTGTTATACTGTGTAGTGTGCCTTTGTACACTGTTGCGCTTGCTCCTGTTAGAACGCTTATACAGCGTCAAGCTGCTGGGAGCTTAGGAAAGTGGTTTTTCTAACAAACTCATATAATCATGTGCGTGACATCTTCCAAAATGAATATCACAGACATAATATTATACTAGGACATGTATCTGACCTCAAATGATACGAAATATAATTGTTTACATTAAAATGTACAAGTTCCCAATGAAATATGGTAATGTGAAAAAGTGACATTTGAAGTGTAGACAGTCACTTTTTTTCAAAAGTGCTCTAACTAAGTTTGTTTACATTCTGCAGTGTGCCTTTGTACACTATTGCGCTTTCGTCCTGTTAGAACGCTATAACTGTACGCTTTTCAAGCGCTGTGAGCTTAGGAAAGTGGTTTTTCTAACAAACTCATATAATCATGTGCGTGACATCTTCCAAAATGATATCACAGACATAATATTATACTAGGACATGTATCTGACCTCAAATGATACGAAATATAATTGTTTACATTAAAATGTACAAGTTCCCAAATAAAATGGTAATGTGAAAAAAGTGACATTTGAAGTGTAGACAGTCACTTTTTTTCAAAAGTGCTCTTAACTAAGTTTGTTTACATTCTGCAGTGTGCCTTGTACACTGTTGCGCTTTCATCCTGTTAGAACGCTTAACAGCGCTCAAGCTGCTGGGAGCTTAGGAAAGTGGTTTTTCTAACAAACTCATATAATCATGTGCGTGACATCTTCCAAAATGATATCACAGACATAATATTATACTAGGACATGTATCTGACCTCAAATGATACGAAATATAATTGTTTACATTAAAATGTACAAGTTCCCAATGAAATATGGTAATGTGAAAAAGTGACATTTGAAGTGCAGACAGTCACTTTTTTTCAAAAGTGCTCTAACTAAGTTTGTTTACATTCTGTGCAGTGTGCCTTTGTACACTGTTGCGCTTTCGTCTCTGTTAGAACGCTTATACAGCGCTTTTCAAGCGGGCTGGAGCTTAGGAAAGTGGTTTTTCTAACAAACTCATATAATCATGTGCGTGACATCTTCCAAAATAATATCACAGACATAATATTATACTAGGACATGTATCTGACCTCAAATGATACGAAATATAATTGTTTACATTAAAATGTACAAGTTCCCAATGAAATATGGTAATGTGAAAAAGTGACATTTGAAGTGTAGACAGTCACTTTTTTTCAAAATTCTAACTAGTTTGTTAACATTCGCAGTGTGCCTATAATACACTATTGCGCTCATCCTGTTAGAACGCTTATACAGCGCTGCTGCTGGGAGCTTAGGAAAGTGGTTTTTCTAACAAACTCATATAATCATGTGCGGACATCTTCCAAAATGATATCACAGACATAATATTATACTAGGACATGTATCTGACCTCAAATGATACGAAATATAATTGTTTACATTAAATGTACAA
Source organism: Ameiurus melas (assembly GCA_012411365.1). NCBI lineage: Eukaryota > Metazoa > Chordata > Actinopteri > Siluriformes > Ictaluridae > Ameiurus > Ameiurus melas. The sequence goes on along the minus strand of JAAGNN010000046.1, from coordinate 43,780 downwards.
GTTCCCAATGAAATATGGTAATGTGAAAAAGTGACATTTGAAGTGCAGACAGTCACTTTTTTCAAAAGCGCTCTAACTAAGTTTGTTTACATTCGTGCAGTGTGCCTTTGTACACTGTTGGCTTTCATTCCTGTTAGAACGCTTATACAGCGCTTTGCCGGGTGGGAGCTTAGGAAAGTGGTTTTTCTAACAAACTCATATAATCATGTGTGACATCTTCCAAAATGATATCACAGACATAATATTATACTAGGACATGTATCTGACCTCAAATGATACGAAATATAATTGTTTACATTAAAATGTACAAGTTCCCAATGAAATATGGTAATGTGAAAAAAGTGACATTTGAAGTGCAGACAGTCACTTTTTTTCAAAAGTGCTCTAACTAAGTTTGTTTACATTCGTGCAGTGTGCCTTTGTACACTATTGCGCTTCGTCCTGTTAGAACGCCGCTATACAGCGCGTTTTCAAGCGGGTGGGAGCTTAGGAAAGTGGTTTTTCTAACAAACTCATATAATCATGTGCCGGACATCTTCCAAAATGATATGACAGACATAATATTATACTAGGACATGTATCTGACCTCAAATGATACGAAATATAATTGTTTACATTAAAATGTACAAGTTCCCAATGAAATATGGTAATGTGAAAAAGTGACATTTGAAGTGTAGACAGTCACTTTTTTTCAAAAGTGCTCTAACTAAGTTTGTTTACATTTGTGCAGTGTGCCTTTGTACACTATTGCGCTTCCTGTTAGAACGTATATACAGCGCTTGCTGCTGGGAGCTTAGGAAAGTGGTTTTTCTAACAAACTCATATAATCATGTGCGTGACATCTTCCAAAATGATATCACAGACATAATATTATACTAGGACATGTATCTGACCTCAAATGATACGAAATATAATTGTTTACATTAAAATGTACAAGTTCCCAATGAAATATGGTAATGTGAAAAAGTGACATTTGAAGTGCAGACAGTCACTTTTTTTTCAAAAGTGCTCTAACTAAGTTTGTTTACATTCGTGCAGTGTGCCTTTGTACACTGTTGCGCTTTCTCGTTCTGTTAGAACGCTTATACACGCGTTTTTTCACGCTGGCTGGAGTTAGGAAAGTGGTTTTTCTAACAAACTCATATAATCATGTGCGTGACATCTTCCAAAATGATATCACAGACATAATATTATACTAAGACATGTATCTGACCTCAAATGAAACGAAATATAATTGTTTACATTAAAATGTACAAGTTCCCAATGAAATATGGTAATGTGAAAAAGTGACATTTGAAGTGTAGACAGTCACTTTTTTTCAAAAGTGCTCTAACTAAGTTTGTTTACAATTCGGCAGTGTGCCTTTGTACACTGTTGCGCTCTCCCGTTAGAACGCTTATACAGCGCTTTTCAGCGTGCTGGGAGCTTAGGAAAGTGGTTTTTCTAACAAACTCATATAATCGTGCGTGACATCTTCCAAAATGATATCACAGACATAATATTATACTAGGACATGTATCTGACCTCAAATGATACGAAATATAATTGTTTACATTAAAATGTACAAGTTCCCAATGAAATATGGTAATGTGAAAAAGTGACATTTGAAGTGTAGACAGTCACTTTTTTTTCTTAAAAGTGCTCTAACTAAGTTTGTTTACATTTGTGCAGTGTGCCTTTGTACACTGTTGTGCTTTGTCCTTTTGTTAGAACGCGTTATACAGCGCTTTTCAAGCGGCTGGGAGCTTAGGAAAGTGGTTTTTCTAACAAACTCATATAATCATGTGCATGACATCTTCCAAAATGATATCACAGACATAATATTATACTAGGACATGTATCTGACCTCAAATGATACGAAATATAATTGTTTACATTAAAATGTACAAGTTCCCAATGAAATATGGTAATGTGAAAAAGTGACATTTGAAGTGCAGACAGTCACTTTTTTCAAAAGTGCTCTAACTAAGTTTGTTTACATTCGTGCAGTGTGCCTTTGTACACTGTTGCGCTCTTTCCTTTTGTTAGAACGCTTATACAGCGCTTAAGCGGCTGGGAGCTTAGGAAAGTGGTTTTTCTAACAAACTCATATAATCATGTGCGTGACATCTTCCAAAATGATATGACAGACATAATATTATACTAGGACATGTATCTGACCTCAAATGATACGAAATATAATTGTTTACATTAAAATGTACAAGTTCCCAATGAAATATGGTAATGTGAAAAAGTGACATTTGAAGTGCAGACAGTCACTTTTTTTCAAAACGTCTCTAACTAAGTTTGTTTACATTTGTGCAGTGTGCCTTTGTACACTGTTGCGCTTCGTTCCTGTTAGAACGCGCTTATACAGCGCTTTTCATGCCTGGTGGGAGCTTAGGAAAGTGGTTTTTCTAACAAACTCATATAATAGTGCGTGACATCTTCCAAAATGATATCACAGACATAATATTATACTAGGACATGTATCTGACCTCAAATGATACGAAATATAATTGTTTACATTAAATGTACAAGTTCCCAATGAAATATGGTAATGTGAAAAAGTGACATTTGAAGTGTAGACAGTCACTTTTTTTCAAAAGTGCTCTAACTAAATTGTTTACATTTGTGCAGTGTGCCTTTGTACACTGTTGCGCTTTCTCCTGTTAGAACGCTTATACAGCGCTTTGCTGCTGGGAGCTTAGGAAAGTGGTTTTTCTAACAAACTCATATAATCATGTGCGGACATCTTCCAAAATGATATCACAGACATAATATTATACTAGGACATGTATCTGACCTCAAATGATACGAAATATAATTGTTTACATTTAAATGTACAAGTTCCCAATGAAATATGATAATGTGAAAAAGAGACATTTAAAGTGCAGACAGTCACTTTTTTTCAAAAGTGCTCTAACTAAGTTTGTTTACATTCTCAGTGTGCCTTTGTACACTGTTGCGCTTCTCGTTCCTGTTAGAACGCTTATATCAGCGCTAAGCCGGCTGGGAGCTTAGGAAAGTGGTTTTTCTAACAAACTCATATAATCATGTGCGTGACATCTTCCAAAATGATATGACAGACATAATATTATACTAGGACATGTATCTGACCTCAAATGATACGAAATATAATTGTTTACATAAAATGTACAAGTTCCCAATGAAATATGGTAATGTGAAAAAGTGACATTTGAAGTGCAGAACAACTTTTTTTCAAAAGTGCTCTAACTAAGTTTGTTTACATTTGTGCAGTGTGCCTATGTACACTATTGCGCTCATCCTGTTAGAACGCTATTATACAGCGCTTTTCAGCGGCTGGGAGCTTAGGAAAGTGGTTTTTCTAACAAACTCATATAATCATGTGCGACACTTCCAAAATGATATGACAGACATAATATTATACTAGGACATGTATCTGACCTCAAAATAGAAATATAATTGTTTACATTAAAATGTACAAGTTCCCAATGAAATATGGTAATGTGAAAAAGTGACATTTGAAGTGCAGACAGTCACTTTTTTTCAAAAGTGCTCTAACTAAGTTTGTTTACATTCGTGCAGTGTGCCTTTGTACACTGTTGCGCTTTCGTCTGTTAGAACGCTTATACAGCCGCTGCGGCTGGGAGCTTAGGAAAGTGGTTTTTCTAACAAACTCATATAATCAGTGCGTGACATCTTCCAAAATGATATCACAGACATAATATTATACTAGGACATGTATCTGACCTCAAATGATACGAAATATAATTGTTTACATTAAAATGTACAAGTTCCCAATGAAATATGGTAATGTGTGAAAAAGTGACATTTGAAGTGCAGACAGTCACTTTTTTTCAAAAGTGCTCTAACTAAGTTTGTTTACATTTGTGCAGTGTGCCTTGTACTACACTGTTGCGCTTCGTCCTGTTAGAATACGTTATACAGCGCTTACGCGCTGGGAGCTTAGGAAAGTGGTTTTTCTAACAAACTCATATAATCATGTGCGTGACATCTTCCAAAATGATATGACAGACATAATATTATACTAGGACATGTATCTGACCTCAAATGATACGAAATATAATTGTTTACATTAAAATGTACAAGTTCCCAATGAAGTATGGTAATGTGAAAAATTGACATTTGAAGTGCAGACAGTCACTTTTTTTCAAAAGTGCTCTAACTAAGTTTGTTTACATTCGTGCAGTGTGCCTTTGTACACTGTTGCGCTTCGTCCTGTTAGAACGCTATACAGCGCTTTTCAAGCGGCTGGGAGCTTAGGAAAGTGGTTTTTCTAACAAACTCATATAATCATGTGCGTGACATCTTCCAAAATGATATGACAGACATAATATTATACTAGGACATGTATCTGACCTCAAATGATACGAAATATAATTGTTTACATTAAAATGTAAAGTACCCAATGAAATATGGTAATGTGAAAAAGTGACATTTGAAGTGCAGACAGTCACTTTTTTTCAAAAGTGCTCTAACTAAGTTTGTTTACATTCGGCAGTGTGCCTTTGTACACTGTTGCGCTTTCGTCCTGTTAGAACGCTTATACAGCGCTTAGCTCACGCTGGGAGCTTAGGAAAGTGGTTTTTCTAACAAACTCATATAATCATGTGCGTGACATCTTCCAAAATGATATCACAACATAATATTATACTAGGACATGTATCTGACCTCAAATGATACGAAATATAATTGTTTACATTAAAATGTACAAGTTCCCAATGAAATATGGTAATGTGAAAAAGTGACATTTGAAGTGTAGACAGTCACTTTTTTTCAAAAGTGCTCTAACTAAGTTTGTTTACATTCGTGCAGTGTGCCTTTGTACACTGTTGCGCTTCGGTCCTGTTAGAACGGCTATACAGCGCTTTTCAAGCGCTGGGAGCTTAGGAAAGTGGTTTTTCTAACAAACTCATATAATCATGTGCGTGACATCTTCCAAAATGATATGACAGACATAATATTATACTAGGACATGTATCTGACCTCAAATGATACGAAATATAATTGTTTACATTAAAATGTACAAGTTCCCAATGAAATATGGTAATGTGAAAAAGTGACATTTGAAGTGCAGTACAGTCACTTTTTTTCCAAAAGTGCTCTAACTAAGTTTGTTTACATTCGTGCAGTGTGCCTTGTACACTGTTGCGCTCTTTCCTGTTAGAACGCTTATACAGCGCTTTTCAAGCGGTGGGGAGCTTAGGAAAGTGGTTTTTCTAACAAACTCATATAATAATGTTGGCGTACATCTTCCAAAATGATATGACAGACATAATATTATACTAGGACATGTATCTGACCTCAAATGATACGAAATATAATTGTTTACATTAAAATGTACAAGTTCCCAATGAAATATGGTAATGTGAAAAAAGTGACATTTGAAGTGCAGACAGTCACTTTTTTTCAAAAGTGCTCTAACTAAGTTTGTTTATATCCTGCAGTGTGCCTTTGTACACTGTTGCGCTTCGTCCTGTTAGAACGCTTTATACAGCGCTTAAGCGGCTGGGAGCTTAGGAAAGTGGTTTTTCTAACAAACTCATATAATCATGTGCTGTGACATCTTCCAAAATGATATCACAGACATAATATTATACTAGGACATGTATCTGACCTCAAATGATACGAAATATAATTGTTTACATTAAAATGTACAAGTTCCCAATGAAATATGGTAATGTGAAAAAGTGACATTTGAAGTGTAGACAGTCACTTTTTTTCAAAAGTGCTCTAACTAAGTTTGTTTACATCTTGCATGTGCCTTGTAACACTATTGCGCTCTCCTGTTAGAACGCTTATACAGCGCTTTTCAAGCCGTTGGGAGCTTAGGAAAGTGGTTTTTCTAACAAACTCATATAATCATGTGCGTGACATCTTCCAAAATGATATCACAGACATAATATTATACTAGGACATGTATCTGACCTCAAATGATACGAAATATAATTGTTTACATTAAAATGTACAAGTTCCCAATGAAATATGGTAATGTGAAAAAGTGACATTTGAAGTGCAGAACAGTCACTTTTTTTCAAAAGTGCTCTAACTAAGTTTGTTTACATTCGTGCAGTGTGCCCTTGTACACTATTGCGCTCCATCCTGTTAGAACGCTTATACAGCCGCCGCGGTTGGGAGCTTAGGAAAGTGGTTTTTCTAACAAACTCATATAATCATGTGCGTGACATCTTCCAAAATGATATGACAGACATAATATTATACTAGGACATGTATCGACCTCAAATGATACGAAATATAATTGTTTACATTAAAATGTACAAGTTCCCAATGAAATATGGTAATGTGAAAAAGTGACATTTGAAGTGCAGACAGTCACTTTTTTCAAAAGTGCTCTAACCAAGTTTGTTTACATTTGTGCAGTGTGCCTTTGTACACTGTTGCGCTCATTCCTGTTAGAACGCTTATACAGCGCTTTCAAGCTGGTGGGAGCTTAGGAAAGTGGTTTTTCTAACAAACTCATATAATCATGTGCGTGACATCTTCCAAAATGATATCACAGACATAATATTATACTAGGACATGTATCTGACCTCAAATGATACGAAATATAATTGTTTACATAAAATGTACAAGTTCCCAATGAAATATGGTAATGTGAAAAAGTGACATTTGAAGTGCAGACAGTCACTTTTTTTCAAAAGTGCTCTAACTAAGTTTGTTTACATTTGTGCAGTGTGCCTTTGTACACTGTTGCGCTTTCGTCCTGTTAGAACGCTTATACAGCGCTTTCAGCGGCTGGGAGCTTAGGAAAGTGGTTTTTCTAACAAACTCATATAATCATGTGCGTGACATCTTCCAAAATGATATCACAGACATAATATTATACTAGGACATGTATCTGACCTCAAATGATACGAAATATAATTGTTTACATTAAAATGTACAAGTTCCCAATGAAATATGGTAATGTGAAAAAGTGACATTTGAAGTGTAGACAGTCACTTTTTTTCAAAAGTGCTCTAACTAAGTTTGTTTACACATCGTGCAGTGTGCCCTTGTACACTATTGCGCTTCGTCCTGTTAGAACGCTTATACAGCGCTTTTCGCGCGGGCTGAGCTTAGGAAAGTGGTTTTTCTAACAAACCCATATAATCATGTGCGTGACATCTTCCAAAATGATATCACAGACATAATATTATACTAGGACATGTATCTGACCTCAAATGATACGAAATATAATTGTTTACATTAAAATGTACAAGTTCCCAATGAAATATGGTAAGTGTGAAAAAGTGACATTTGAAGTGCAGACAGTCACTTTTTTCAAAAGTGCTCTAACTAAGTTTGTTTACATTCGCAGTGTGCCTTTGTACACTGTTGCGCTTTCTCCGTTGTTAGAACGCTATATACAGCGCTTTTCAAGCGGCTGGGAGCTTAGGAAAGTGGTTTTTCTAACAAACTCATATAATCATGTGCGTGACATCTTCCAAAATGATATGACAGACATAATATTATACTAGGACATGTATCTGACCTCAAATGATACGAAATATAATTGTTTACATTAAAATGTACAAGTTCCCAATGAAATATGGTAATGTGAAAAAGTGACATTTGAAGTGTAGACAGTCACTTTTTTTCAAAAGTGCTCTAACTAAGTTTGTTTACATTCGCAGTGTGCCTTTGTACACTATTGCGCTTTCGTCCTGTTAGAACGCTATATGACAGCGCTTTGCTGCTGGGAGCTTAGGAAAGTGGTTTTTCTAACAAACTCATATAATCATGTGCGTACATCTTCCAAAATGATATCACAGACATAATATTATACTAGGACATGTATCTGACCTCAAATGATACGAAAATAATTGTTTACATTAAAATGTACAAGTTCCCAATGAAATATGGTAATGTGAAAAAAGTGACATTTGAAGTGCAGACAGTCACTTTTTTTCAAAAGTGCTCTAACTAAGTTTGTTTACATTCGTGCAGTGTGCCTTTGTACACTGTTGCGCTTCGTCCTGTTAGAACGCTATACAGCGCTTTTCAAGCGGCTGGGAGCTTAGGAAAGTGGTTTTTCTAACAAACTCATATAATCATGTGCGTGACATCTTCCAAAATGATAT
>JAAGNN010000046.1:15582-35521 GCA_012411365.1 Ameiurus melas | reverse complement strand
ATATCATTTTGGAAGATGTCACGCACATGATTATATGAGTTTGTTAGAAAAACCACTTTCCTAAGCTCCCAGCCGCTTGAAAAGCGCTGTATAGCGTTCTAACAGGACGAAGCGCAACAGTGTACAAAGGCACACTGCACGAATGTAAACAAACTTAGTTAGAGCACTTTTGAAAAAAAGTGACTGTCTGCACTTCAAATGTCACTTTTTTCACATTACCATATTTCATTGGGAACTTGTACATTTTAATGTAAACAATTATATTTCGTATCATTTGAGGTCAGATACATGTCCTAGTATAATATTATGTCTGTGATATCATTTTGGAAGATGTCACGCACATGATTATATGAGTTTGTAGAAAAACCACTTTCCTAAGCTCCCAACCGCTTAAAATCGCTGTATAGCGTTCTAACAGGAGCGCGCGCAACAGTGTACATGGGCACGCTACGCAAATGTAAACAGACTTAGTTAGAGCAGTTTTGAAAAAAGTGACTGTCTGCATTTAAATGTCACTTTTTTCACATTACCATATTTCATTGGGAACTTGTACATTTTAATGTAAACAATTATATTTCGTATCATTTGAGGTCAGATACATGTCCTAGTATAATATTATGTCTGTGATATCATTTTGGGAAGATGTCACATACATGTTATGAGTTTGTTAGAAAAACCACTTTCCTAAGCTCCTGTGAAAAATCCTGTATAACGTTCCCTAACAGGTGAGCGCAACAGTGTACATGGGCACGCTGCACAAATGTAAACAGACTTAGTTAGAGCAGTTTTGAAAAAAAGTGACTGTCTGCACTTCAAATGTCACTTTTTTCACATTACCATATTTCATTGGGAACTTGTACTTTTAATGTAAACAATTATATTTCGTATCATTTGGGGTCAGGTACATGTCCTAGTATAATATTATGTCTGTGATATCATTTTGGAAGATGTCACGCACATGATTATATGATTTTGTAGTAAAAACCACTTTCCTAAGCTCCCAGCCGACGAAAAATCGCTGTATGCGTCGTACTAACAGACGAACGCAACAGTGTACATGGGCACGCTACACGAATGTAAACAGACTTAGTTAGGCGGTTTTGAAAAAAAGTGACTGTCTGCACTTCAAATGTCATTTTTTCACATTACCATATTTCATTGGGAACTTGTACATTTTAATGTAAACAATTATATTTGTATCATTTGAGGTCAGATACATGTCCTAGTATAATATTATGTCTGTGATATCATTTTGGAAGATGTACGCATATGATTATATGAGTTTGTTAGAAAAACCACTTTCCTTAGCTTCCAGCAACGAAAATCGCTGTATAGCGTTCTAACAGAAGCGAAGCGCAACAGTGTACATGGGCACACTGACGAATGTAAACAGACTTAGTTAGAGCAGTTTTTGAAAAAAAGTGACTGTCTGCACTTCAAATGTCACTTTTTTACACATTACCATATTTCGTTGGGAACTTGTACATTTTAATGTAACAATTATATTTGTATCTTTGAGGTCGATACATGTCCTGTATAATATTATGTCTGTGATATCATTTTGGAAGATGTCACGCACATGATTATATGAGTTTGTTGAAAAACCACTTTCCTAAGCTCCCAGCGGAAATCGCGTGTATAGCGTTCTGAGACGAGCGCAACAGTGTACATGGGCGCGCTGCACATGTAAACAGGCTTAGTTAGAGCAGTTTTGAAAAAAAGAGTGTTCTGCACTTCAAATGTCACTTTTTTTCGTACCATATTTCATTGGGAACTTGTACATTTTATGTAAACAATTATATTTCGTATCATTTGAGGTCAGATACATGTCTTAGTATAATATTATGTCTGTGATATCATTTTGGAAGATGTCACGCATATGATTATATGAGTTTGTTAGAAAACCACTTTCCTAAGCTCCCAACAGGCTTCGCTGTATAGCGTTCTAACAGAACGAAGCGCAACAGTGTACATGGGCACTGCACAATGTAAACACTTAGTTAGAGTTGTTTGAAAAGTGCTGTCTTCACTTCAAATGTCACTTTTTTCACATTACCTATTTCATTGGGAACTTGTACATTTTAATGTAAACAATTATATTTCGTATCATTTGAGGTCAGATACATGTCTGTAATATTATGTCTGTGATATCATTTTGGAAGATGTCACGCACATGATTATATGAGGTTGTTGAAACCACTTTCCTAAGCTCCCAACCGCTTGAAAATCGCTGTATAGCGTTCTAAGCCAGCGAAGCGCAACAGTGTACATGGGCACACTGCAGAATGTAAACAGACTTAGTTAGAGCAGTTTTGAAAAAAAGTGACTGTCTGCACTTCAAATGTCACTTTTTTCACATTACCTATTTCATTGGGAACTTGTCTTTTAATGTAAACAATTATATTTCGTATCATTTGAGGTCGGATACATGTCCTAGTATAATATTATGTCTGTGATATCATTTTGGAAGATGTCACGCACATGGTTATATGAGTTTGTTAGAAAAACCACTTTCCTAAGCTCCCAGCCGCTTGAAAGCTGTTCTTTCAGACTGAAGCGCGCAACAGTGTACATGGGCACGCTGCACGAATGTAAACAGACTTAGTTAGAGCAGTTTTGAAAAAAGTGACTGTCTGCACTTCAAATGTTACTTTTTCACATTTCCTATTTTTCATTGGGAACTTGTACATTTAATGTAATCAATTATATTCGTATCATTTGAGGTCAGATACATGTCCTAGTATAATATTATGTCTGTGATATCATTTTGGAAGATGTCACGCACATGATTATATGAGTTTGTTAGAAAAACCACTTTCCTAAGCTCCCAGCTCGGCGAAAATCGCTGTATAGCGTTCTAACAGGACGAAGCGCAACAGTGTACATGGGCTCTCGAATGTAAACGGACTTAGTAGCAGTTTTGAAAAAAGTGACTGTCTGCACTTCAAATGTCACTTTTTCACATTACCATATTTCATTGGGAACTTGTACATTTTAATGTAAACAATTATATTTCGGTATCATTTGAGGTCAGATACATGTCCTAGTATAATATTATGTCTGTGCTATCATTTTGGAAGATGTCACGCACATGATTATATGAGTTTGTTAGAAAAACCACTTTCCTAAGCTCCCAACCGCGTAATCGCTGTATAGCGTTCTACAGAACCAGCGCAACAGATGTACATGGGCACGCTGCACGAATGTAAACAGACTTAGTTAGGCAGTTTTGAAAAAAGTGACTGTCTGCACTTCAAATGTCACTTTTTTCCACTATTTCATTGGGACGTGTACATTTAATATTGTAATTATATATTCGTATCATTTGAGGTCAGATACATGTCCTAGTATAATATTATGTCTGTGATATCATTTTGGAAGATGTCACGCACATGATTATATGAGTTTGTTAGGAAAACCACTTTCCTAAGCTCCCAGCCGGCAATACGCTGTATAGCGTTCTAACAGGAACGAGCGCAACAGTGTACATGGGCACGCTACGAAATGTAAACAGACTTAGTTAGAACAGTTTGAAAGTAGTCTGTCTACACTTCAAATGTCACTTTTTTCACATTACCATATTTCATTGGGAACTTGTACATTTAATGTAAACAATTATATTTCGTATCATTTGAGGTCAGATACATGTCCTAGTATAATATTATGTCTGTGATATCATTTTGGAAGATGTCACGCACATGATTATATGAGTTTGTTAGAAAAACCACTTTCCTAAGCTCCCAACGCTTGAAATGGCTGTATAGCGTTCTAACAGGCGGCACAACAGTGTACATGGCGCAGCTACACAAATGTAAACAGACTTAGTTAGAGCAGTTTTGAAAAAAAGTGACTGTCTGCACTTCAAATGTCACTTTTTCACTTTACCATATTTCATTGGGAACTTGTACATTTTATTGTAAACAATTATATTCGTATCATTTGAGGTCAGATACATGTCCTAGTATAATATGTCTGTGCTATCATTTTGGAAGTATGTCACATGTGATTATATGAGTTTGTTAGAAAAACCACTTTCCTAAGCTCCCAGCCGCTTGAAAATCGCTGTATAAGCGTTCTAACAGAGACGACCGCACGGTGTACATGGGCACACTGCAGAATGTAAACAGACTTAGTTAGAGCAGTTTTGAAAAAAAAGTGACTGTCTGCACTTCAAATGTCACTTTTTTCACATTACCATTTTCATTGGGAACTTGTACATTTAATGTAAACAATTATATTTCGTATCATTTGGGTCAGATACATGTCCTAGTATAATATTATGTCTGTGATATCATTTTGGAAGATGTCACGCACATGATTATATGAGTTTGTTAGAAAAACCACCCTTTCCTAAGCTCCCAACCGCTTAATCGCTGTATAGCGTTCTAACAGACGAAGCGCAACAGTGTACATGGGCACACTGCGAATGTAAACAGACTTAGTTAGAGCAGTTTTGAAAAAAAGTGACTGTCTGCACTCTGTCTCTTTTTTCACATTACCATTTTTCATTGGGAACTTGTACATTTAATGTAAACAATTATATTCGTATCATTTGAGGTCAGATATATTCCTAGTATAATATTATGTCTGTGATATCATTTTTGGAAGATGTCACGCACATGATTATATGAGTTTGTTAGAAAAACCACTTTCCTAGCTCCCACCCCGTGAAAATACGCTGTATAGCGTTCTAACAGAGCGAGCGCAACAGTGTACATGGGCACGCTGCGCAAATGTAAACAGACTTAGTTAGAGCAGTTTTGAAAAAAAGTGACTGTCTGCACTTCAAATGTCACTTTTTTCACATTACCATATTTCATTGGGAACTTGTACATTTTAATGTAAACAATTATATTTCGTATCATTGGGGTCAGATACATGTCCTAGTATTAATATTATGTCTGTGATATCATTTTGGAAGATGTCACGCACATGATTATATGAGTTTGTTAGAAAACCCACTTTCCTAAGCTCCCAGCAGCTGAAATCGCTGTATAGTGTTCTAACAGAGACGAGCGCAACAGTGTGCAGGGCACTGCACGAATGTAAACCAGCTTAGTTAGGCAGTTTTTGAAAAAAGTGACTGTCTGCATTCCAAATGTTTCACTTATATATTTCATTGGGAACTTGTACATTTTAATGTAAACAATTATATTTCGTATCATTTGAGGTCAGATATATATGTCTAGTATAATATTATGTCTGGGATATCATTTTGGAAGATGTCACGCGCATGATTATATGAGTTTGTTAGAAAAAACCACTTTCCTAAGCTCCCAGCCGGTGAAAATCGCTGTATAGCGTTCTAACAGAACGAAGCGCAACGGTGTACATGGGCAACTGCAGATTGTAAACAGACTTAGTTAGAGCAGTTTTGAAAAAAAGTGACTGTCTGCACGTGTCTTTTTTCACATTACCATATTTCATTGGGAACTTGTACATTTTAATGTAAACAATTATATTTCGTATCATTTGAGGTCAGATACATGTCCTAGTATAATATTATGTCTGTGATATCATTTTGGAAGATGTCACGCGCATGATTATATGAGTTTGTTAGAAAAACCACTTTCCTAAGCTCCCAACGCTTGAAAATCGCTGTATAGCGTTCTAACAGAACGAGCGCAACAGTGTTACATGGGCTGCACGTATGTAAACAGACTTAGTTGGGACAGTTTTGAAAAAAAGTGACTGTCTGCACTTAAATGTCACTTTTTCACATTACCATTTTCATTGGGAACTTGTACATTTAATGTAAACAATTATATTTCTATCATTTGAGGTCAGATACATGTCAGTATAATATTATGTCTGTGATATCATTTTGGAAGATGTCACGCACATGATTATATGAGTTTGTTAGAAAAACCACTTTCCTAAGCTCCCAACCGCTTGAAAATCGCTGTATAGCGTTCTAACAGGAGACGAGCGCAACAGTGTACATGGGACTACTGCAAGATGTAAACAGACTTAGTTGGGTTTGAAAAAAGTGACTGTCTGCACTTCAAATGTCCCTTTTTCCATATTTCATTGGGGATTTGTACATTTTAATGTAACATTATATTTCGTATCATTTGAGGTCAGATACATGTCCTAGTATAATATTATGTCTGTGATATCATTTTGGAAGATGTCACGCACATGATTATATGAGTTTGTTAGGAAAACCACTTTCCTAAGCTCCCAACCGCTTGAAAATCGCTGTATAGCGTTCTAAAACAAGACGAGCCAACAGTGTACATGGGCACACTGCCGCATGTAAACAGACTTAGTTAAAGCAGTTTTGAAAAAAGTGACTGTCTGCACTTCAAATGTCACTTTTTCACATTACCATATTTCATTGGGAACTTGTACATTTTAATGTAAACAATTATATTTCGTATCATTTGAGGTCAGATACATGTCCTAGTATAATATTATGTCTGTGATATCATTTTGGAAGATGTCACGCACATGCATTATATGAGTTTGTTAGAAAAACCACTTTCCTAAGCTCCCCAGCCCGCTTGAAAATCGCTGTATAGCGTTCTAACAGGACGAGCGCAAACAGTGTACATGGGCACACTGCACAAATGTAAACAGACTTAGTTAGAACAGTTTGTGAAAAAGTACTGTCTGCACTTCAAATGTCACTTTTTCACATTACCATTGGAACTTGTACATTTTAATGTAAACAATTATATTTGTATCATTTGAGGTCAGATACATGTCCTAGTATAATATTATGTCTGTGATATCATTTTGGAGATGTCACGCACATGATTATATGAGTTTGTTAGAAAAACCACTTTCTAAGCTCCAGCAGCCCTTGGCTGGTGTATAGCGTTCTAACGGGCGACGCAACAGGTGTACATGGGCACACTGCAGAATGTAAACAGACTTAGTTAGAGCAGTTTTGAGTCTTTGCACTTCAAATGTCACTTTTTTCACATTACCATATTTCATTGGGAACTTGTACATTTTAATGTAAACAATTATATTGTGTATCATTTGAGGTCAGATACATGTCCTAGTATAATATTATGTCTGTGATATCATTTTGGAAGATGTCACGCACGTTTATATGAGTTTGTTAGGAAAACCACTTTCCTAAGCTCCCAGCCGCTTGAAAATCTGCTGTATAGCGTTCTAACAGGGAGAGAGCGCAACAGTGTACGTGGGACGTGCACAATGTAAACAGACTTAGTTAGAGCAGTTTTGAAAAAAAGTGACTGTCTGCACTTCAAATGTCACTTTTTTCACATTACCATATTTCATGGGAACTTGTACATTTTAATGTAAACAATTATATTTCGTATCATTTGAGGTCAGATACATGTCCTAGTATAATATTATGTCTGTGATATCATTTTGGAAGATGTCACGCACATGATTATATGAGTTTGTTAGAAAAACCACTTTCCTAAGCTCCCGGCAGCGAAAATCGCTGTATAGCGTTCTGAGCAGCGAGCGCAACAGTGTACATGGGCACACTGCCGAATGTAAACGCTTTTAGATTGAAACAGTTTTGAAAAAAAGTGACTGTCTGCACTTCAAATGTCTCTTTTTCACATTACCATATTTCATTGGGAACTTGTACATTTAATGTAAACAATTATATTTCGTATCATTTGAGGTCAGATACATGTCCTAGTATAATATTATGTCTGTGGTATCTTTTTGGAAGATGTCACGCACATGATTATATGAGTTTGTTAGAAAAACCACTTTCCTAAGCTCCCCGCCAGAAAATTCGCTGTTAGCGTTCTAACAGGACGAAGCGCAACGGTGTACATGGGCACGCTGCACGATGTAAACAGACTTAGTTAGAGCAGTTTTGAAAAAAGTGACTGTCTGCACTTCAAATGTCTTCTTTTCTCATTACCATATTTCATGGGAACTTGTACATTTTAATGTAAACAATTATATTGTATCATTTGAGGTCAGATACATGTCCTAGTATAATATTATGTCTGTGATATCATTTTGGAAGATGTCGCACATGATTATATGAGTTTGTAGAAAAACACTTTCCTAAGCTCCCAACCGCTTGAAAATCGCTGTATAGCGTTCTAACAGGGCGAAGCGCAACGTGTACGTGGGCACTGCGAACAAATGTAAACAGACTTAGTTAGAGCAGTTTTGAAAAAAAGTGACTGTCTGCACTTCAAATGTCACTTTTTCACATTACCATATTTCATTGGGAACTTGTACATTTTAATGTAAACAATTATATTCGTATCATTTGAGGTCAGATACATGTCCTAGTATAATATTATGTCTGTGATATCATTTTGGAAGATGTACGCACATGATTTATGAGTTTGTTAGTAAAACCACTTTCCTAAGCTCCCAGCCGTGAAAATCGCTGTATAGCGTTCTAACAGGCGAAGCGCAACAGTGTACATGGAGCACGCTGCACAATGTAAACAGACTTAGTTAGAGCAGTTTTGAAAAAAAGTTCTTCACTTCAAATGTCACTTTTTCACATTACCATATTTCATTGGGAACTTGTACATTTTAATGTAAACAATTATATTTAGTATTTGAGGTCAGATACATGTCCTAGTATAATATTATGTCTGTGATATCATTTTGGAAGATGTCACGCACATGATTATTGAGTTTGTTAGAAAAACCACTTTCCTAAGCTCCCAACGCTTAAAACGCTGTATAAGCGTTCTAACAGAGACGGCGCAACAGTGTACATGGGCACGCTGCACCATGTAAACAGACTTAGTTAAGAGCAGTTTTGAAAAAAAGTGACTGTCTGCACTTCAAATGTCACTTTTTTCACATTATCTTCTTTCATTGGGAACTTGTACATTTAATGTATACAATTATTTTTGTTTATCATTTGAGGTCAGATACATGTCCTAGTATAATATTATGTCTGTGATATCATTTTGGAAGATGTCACGCACATGATTATATGAGTTTGTTAGAAAAACCACTTTCCTAAGCTCCCAGCCGCGAAAATCGCTGTATAGCGTTCTAACAGAGACGAGCGCAACAGTGTACATGGGCACGCTGCACGAATGTAAACGGACTTAGTTAGAGCAGTTTTGAAAAAAAGTGACTGTCTGCACTTCAAATGTCACTTTTTTCACATTACCATATTTCATTGGGAACTTGTACATTTTAATGTAAACATTATATTTCGTATCATTTGAGGTCAGATACATGTCCTAGTATAATATTATGTCTGTGATATCATTTTGGAGGATATTCACGCACATGATTATATGAGTTTGTTAGAAAAACCACTTTCCTAAGCTCCCAACGCTTGAAAATCGCTGTATAGCGTTCTAACAGGACGAACGCAACAGTGTACATGGACGCACTGCACAAATGTAAACAGACTTAGTTAGAGCAGTTTTGAAAAAAAGTGACTGTCTGCACTTCAAATGTCACTTTTTTCACATTACCATATTTCATTGGGAACTTGTACATTTTAATGTAAACAATTATATTTCGTATCATTTGAGGTCAGATACATGTCCTAGTATAATATTATGTCTGTGCTATCATTTTGGAAGATGTCACGCACATGATTATATGAGTTTGTTAGAAAAACCACTTTCCTAAGCTCCCACGCTTGAAAATCGCTGTATTAGCGTTCTAACAGAGACGGCGCAACAGTGTGTACATGGACGCTGCGCAATGTAAACAGACTTAGTTAGAGCAGTTTTGAAAAAAGTGACTGTCTGCACTTCAAATGTCACTTTTTTCACATTACCATATTTCATTGGGAACTTGTACATTTTAATGTAAACAATTATATTTCGTATCATTTGAGGTCAGATACATGTCCTAGTATAATATTATGTCTGTGTATCATTTTGGAGAAGTATCACGCACATGATTATATGAGTTTGTTAGAAAAACCACTTTCCTAAGCTCCCAGCGGGAAAATCGCTGTATTAGCGTTCTAACAGAGACGACGCAACAGTGTACATGGGCACACTGCAGAAATGTAAACAGACTTAGTTGAGACAGTTTTGAAAAAAAGTGACTGTCTGCACTCAATGTCACTTTTTTCACATTACCATATTTCATTGGGAACTTGTACATTTTAATGTAAACAATTATATTCGTTATCATTTGAGGTCAGATACATGTCCTAGTATAATATTATGTCTGTGATATCATTTTGGAAGATGTCACGCACATGATTATATGAGTTTGTTAGGAAAACCACTTTCCTAAGCTCCCAACGCTTAAATCGCTGTATAGGCGTTCTAACAGGCGAAGCGCAACAGTGTACATGGGCCCGCTGCACAATGTAAACAGACTTAGTTAGAGCAGTTTTGAAAAAAAGTGACTGTCTGCACTTCAAATGTCTCTTTTTCTCATTACCATATTTCATTGGGAACTTGTACATTTTTAATGTAAACAATTATATTTACGTATCATTTGAGGTCAGATACATGTCCTAGTATAATATTATGTCTGTGATATCATTTTGGAAGATGTCGCACATGATTATGTTTTAGAAAAACCACTTTCCTAAGCTCCCAGCCGCTTGAAAATCGCTGTATAGCGTTCTAACAGGACAGCGCAACAGTGTACATGGGCACGCTGCGAATGTAAACAGACTTAGTTAGGACAGTTTTGAAAAAAAGTGACTGTCTGCACTTCAAATGTCATTTTTTCACATTACCATATTTCATTGGGAACTTGTACATTTAATGTAAACAATTATATTTCGTATCATTTGAGGTCAGATACATGTCCTAGTATAATATTATGTCTGTGATATCATTTTTGGAAGATGTCACGCACATGATTATATGAGTTTGTAGAAAAACCCCTTTCCTAAGCTCCCAGCCGCTTGAAAATCGCTGTATAAGCGTTCTAACAGAGCGAAGCGCAACAGTGTACATGGGCACGCTACAGCGAATGTAAACAGACTTAGTTAGAGCAGTTTTGAAAAAAGTGACTGTCTGCACTTCAAATGTCTTTTTTTCACATTACCATATTTCATTGGGACTTTGTCTTTTAATGTAAACAATTATATTTCGTATCATTTGAGGTCAGATACATGTCCTAGTATAATATTATGTCTGTGATATCATTTTGGAAGATGTCACGCACATGATTATATGAGTTTGTTTAGAAAACCACTTTCCTAAGCTCCCAGCCGCTTGAAAAGCGCTGTATAGCGTTCTAACAGGGACGAGCGCAACAGTGTACATGGGCACACTAGCAGAATGTAAACAGACTTAGTTAGAGCAGTTTTGAAAAAAAGTGACTGTCTGCACTTCAAATGTCACTTTTTTCACATTACCATATTTCATTGGGAACTTGTACATTTTAATGTAAACAATTATATTTCGTTTCATTTGAGGTCAGATACATGTCCTAGTATAATATTATGTTGTGCTATCATTTTGGAAGATGTCACGCACATGATTATATGAGTTTGTTAGAAAAACCACTTTCCTAAGCTCCCAGCCGCTTGAAAATGCTGTTAGCAGTTCTAAAAGAAAGCGCAACAGTGTACATGACACGCGCTGCACAATGTAAACAGACTTAGTTAGAGCAGTTTTGAAAAAAAGTGACTGTCTGCACTTCAAATGTCACTTTTTTTACCATATTTCATTGGGAACTTGTACATTTAATGTAAACAATTATATTTCGTATCATTTGGGTCAGATACATGTCCTAGTATAATATTATGTCTGTGATATCATTTTGGAAGATGTCACGCACATGATTATATGAGTTTGTTGAAAAACCACTTTCCTAAGCTCCCAGCCGCTTGATCGCTGTATAGCGTTCTAACAGGACGAAGCAGCCAGTGTACATGGGCACCTGCGAATGTAAATGCAGACTTAGTTGAAGCAGTTTTGAAAAAAAGGCGACTGTCTGCACTTCAAATGTCACTTTTTTCACATTACCATATTTCATTGGGAACTTGTACATTTTAATGTAAACAATTATATTTCGTATCATTTGAGGTCAGATACATGTCCTAGTATAATATTATGTCTGTGATATCATTTTGGAAGATGTCACGCACATGATTATATGAGTTTGTTAGAAAAACCACTTTCCTAAGCTCCCGGCAAAGTCGCTGTATAGCGCTTCTAACAGGACGAGCGCAGTAGTACATGGGCACGCTGCACGAATGTAAACAGACTTAGTTAGGCAGTTTTGAAAAAAAGTGACTGTCTGCACTTCAAATGTCACTTTTTTTACATTACCATATTTCGTTGGAACTTGTACATTTTAATGTAAACAATTATATTTCGTATCATTTGAGGTCAGATACATGTCCTAGTATAATATTATGTCTGTGATATCATTTTGGAAGATGTACGCACATGATTATATGAGTTTGTAGTAAAACCACTTTCCTAGCTCCCAGCGAAAGTCGCTGTATAAGCGTTCTAATACAGAACGGCGCAACAGTGTACATGGGCACGCTACACAAATGTAAACAGACTTAGTTAGGGCAGTTTTGAAAAAAAGTGACTGTCTGCACTTCAAATGTCACTTTTTTCACATTACCATATTTCATTGGGAACTTGTACATTTTAATGTAAACAATTATATTTCGTATCATTTGAGGTCAGATACATGTCTTAGTATAATATTATGTCTGTGCTATCATTTTGGAAAGATGTCACGCACATGGTTATATGAGTTTGTTAGAAAAACCACTTTCCTAAGCTCCCGCAGAATGCGCTGTATAGAGCGTTCTAACAGAGACGGCGCAAAAAGTGTACATGGGCACGCTGCACAAATGTAAACAGACTTAGTTAGAGCAGTTTTGAAAAAAAGTGACTGTCTGCACTTCAAATGTCACTTTTTTCACATTACCATATTTCATTGGGAACTTGTCGTAATTTAATGTAAACAATTATTTTCGTATTATTTGAGGTCAGATACATGTCCTAGTATAATATTATGTCTGTGATATCATTTTGGAAGATGTCACGCACATGATTATATGAGTTTGTTAGAAAAACCACTTTTCTAAGCTCCCACGCTTGAAAATCGCTGTATAGCGCGTTCTGAGCGAAGCGCAACAGTGTACATGGGCTCGCTACAGATGTAAACAGACTTAGTTAGAGCAGTTTTGAAAAAAGTGACTGTCTGCACTTTAAATGTCACTTTTTTCACATTACCATATTTCATTGGGAACTTGTACATTTTAATGTAAACAATTATATTTCGTATCATTTGAGGTCAGATACATGTCCTAGTATAATATTATGTCTGTGATATCATTTTGGAAGATGTCATGACGAATTATATGAGTTTGTTAGAAAAACTCTTTCCTAAGCTCCCAGCCGCTGAAAATGTGGTGTAGCGTTCTAACAGAGCCGACGCAACAGTGTACATGGGCAACTGCACGAATGTAACCAACTTAGTTAGAGCAGTTTTGAAAAAAAGTGACTGTCTGCACTTCAAATGTCACTTTTTCACATTACCATATTTCATTGGGAACTTGTACATTTTAATGTAAACAATTATATTTCGTATCATTTGAGGTCAGATACATGTCCTAGTATAATATTATGTCTGTGATATCATTTTGGAAGATGTCACGCACATGGTTATATAAGTTTGTTAGAAAAACCACTTTCCTAAGCTCCCAACCGCTTGAAAATCGCTGTATAGCGTTCTAACAGGGACGAAGCGCAACAGTGTACATGGGCACGCTGCGAATGTTGTAAACAGACTTAGTTAGAGCAGTTTTGAAAAAAAGTGACTGTCTGCACTTCAAATGTCACTTTTTTCACCTACTTATTTCGGAACTTGTACATTTTAATGTAAACAATTATATTTCGTATCATTTGAGGTCAGATACATGTCCTAGTATAATATTATGTCTGTGATATTATTTTGGAAGATGTCACGCACATGATTATATGAGTTTGTTGAAAAACCTTTTCTAAGCTCCAGCGAAAATCGTGCTGTATAAGCGTTCTAACAGAGACGAAGCACAACAGTGTACATGGGCACGAACAGATTTAAACAGTTTTGAAAAAAAGTGACTGTCTGCACTTCAAATGTCACTTTTTCACATTACATATTTCATTGGGAACTTGTACATTTAATGTAAACAATTATATTTGTTATCATTTGAGGTCAGATACATGTCCTAGTATAATATTATGTCTGTGATATCATTTTGGAAGATATCACGCACATGATTATATGTGTTTGTTAGAAAAACCACTTTCCTAAGCTCCCAACCGCTTGAAAATCGCTGTATAGCGTTCTAACAGGACGAGAAGCGCAACAGTGTACATGGGCACACTGCACAAATGTAAACAGACTTAGTTAAGAGCAGTTTTGAAAAAAGTGACTATCTGCACTTCAAATGTCCTTTTTTTCCATTACCATATTTCATTGGGAACTTGTACATTTTAATGTAAACAATTATATTTCGTATCATTTGAGGTCAGATACATGTCCTAGTATAATATTATGTCTGTGATATCATTTTGGAAGATGTCACGCACATGATTATATGAGTTTGTTAGAAAAACCACTTTCCTAAGCTCCCAACCGCTTGAAAATCGCTGTATAAGCGTTCTAACACAGGGCCGGCGCAACAGTGTACATGGGCACACTGCACCAATGTAAACAGACTTAGTTAGAGCAGTTTTGAAAAAAAGTGACTGTCTGCACTTCAAATGTCACTTTTTCACATTACCATATTTCATTGGGAACTTGTACATTTAATGTAAACAATTATATTTCTATCATTTGAGGTCAGATACATGTCCTAGTATAATATTATGTCTGTGATATCATTTTGGGAAGATGTCACGCACATGATTATATGAGTTTGTTAGAAAAACCACTTTCCTAAGCTCCCAACCGCTGAAAATCGCTGTATAAGCGTTCTAACAGAGGCGAGCGCAACAGTGTACATGGGCACGCTGCAAATGTAAACAGACTTAGTTAGAGCAGTTTTGAAAAAAGGGACTGTCTGCACTTCAAATGTCACTTTTTTCACATTACCATATTTCATTGGGAACTTGTACATTTTAATGTAAACAATTATATTTCGTATCATTTGAGGTCAGATACATGTCCTAGTATAATATTATGTCTGTGCTATCATTTTGGAAGATGTCACGCACATGATTATATGAGTTTGTTAGAAAAACCACTTTCCTAAGCTCCCAGCCGCTTGAAAATCGCTGTATAGCGTTCTAACAGGACGAAGCGCAACAGTGTACATGGGCACACTGCACGAATGTAAACAGACTTAGTTAGAGCAGTTTTGAAAAAAGTGACTGTCTGCACTTCAAATGTCACTTTTTTCACATTACCATATTTCATTGGGAACTTGTACATTTTAATGTAAACAATTATATTTCTTATCATTTGAGGTCAGATACATGTCCTAGTATAATATTATGTCTGTGATATCATTTTGGAAGATGTCACGCACATGATTATATGAGTTTGTTAGAAAAACCACTTTCCTAAGCTCCCAGCCGCTTGAAAATCGCTGTATAAGCGTTCTAACAGGACGAAAGCGCAACAGTGTACATGGGCACGCTGCACAAATGTAAACAGACTTAGTTAGAGCAGTTTTGAAAAAAGTGACTGTCTGCACTTCAAATGTCACTTTTTCACATTACCATATTTCATTGGGAACTTGTACATTTTAATGTAAACAATTATATTTCGTATCATTTGAGGTCAGATACATGTCCTAGTATAATATTATGTCTGTGCTATCATTTTGGAAGATATCACACACATGATTATATGAGTTTGTTAGAAAAACCACTTTCCTAAGCTCACCAGGCGAAAATGGCTGTATAAGCGTTCTAACAGGGCGAACGCAACAGTGTACATGGGCACACTGCTGCGAATGTAAACAGACTTAGTTAGAGCAGTTTTGAAAAAAGTGACTGTCTGCACTTCAAATGTCACTTTTTCACATTACCATATTTCATTGGGAACTTGTACATTTTAATGTAAACAATTATATTTCGTATCATTTGAGGTCAGATACATGTCCTAGTATAATATTATGTCTGTGATATCATTTTGGAAGATGTCACATACATGATTATATGAGTTTGTTAGAAAAACCACTTTCCTAAGCTCCCAGCCGCTTGAAAATCGCTGTATAGCGTTCTAACAGGACGAAGCGCAACAGTGTACATGGGCACACTGCACGAATGTAAACAGACTTAGTTAGAGCAGTTTTGAAACTTCAAATGTCACTTTTTTTCACATTACCATATTTCATTGGGAACTTGTACATTTTAATGTAAACAGTTATATTTCGTATCATTTGAGGTCAGATACATGTCCTAGTATAATATTATGTCTGTGCTATCATTTTGGAAGATGTCACGCACATGATTATATGAGTTTGTTAGAAAAACCACTTTCCTAAGCTCCCAGCCGCTTGAAAATCGCTGTATAGCGTTCTAACAGGACGAGCGCAACAGTGTACATGGGCACGCTGCACGAATGTAAACAGACTTAGTTAGAGCAGTTTTGAAAAAAAGTGACTGTCTGCACTTCAAATGTCACTTTTTCACATTACCAATTTCATTGGGAACTTGTACATTTTAATGTAAACAATTATATTTCGTATCATTTGAGGTCAGATACATGTCCTAGTATAATATTATGTCTGTGATATCATTTTGGAAGATGTCACGCACATGGTTATATGAGTTTGTTAGAAAAACCACTTTCCTAAGCTCCCAGCCGCTTGAAAATGCTGTATAAGCGTTCTAACAGAGACGAAGCGCAACAGTGTACATGGGCCGCTGCACAAATGTAAACAGACTTAGTTAGAGCAGTTTTGAAAAAAGTGACTGTCTGCACTTCAAATGTCACTTTTTTCCACATTACCATATTTCATTGGGAACTTGTACATTTTAATGTAAACAATTATATTTCGTATCATTTGAGGTCAGATACATGTCCTAGTATAATATTATGTCTGTGATATCATTTTGGAAGATGTCACGCACATGATTATATGAGTTTGTTAAGAAAAACCACTTTCCTAAGCTCCCAGCCGCTTGAAAATCCGCTGTATAGCGTTCTAACAGGACGAACGCCCAACAGTGTACATGGGCACGCTGCGAATGTAAACAGACTTAGTTAAGAGCAGTTTTGAAAAAAAGTGACTGTCTGCACTTCAAATGTCACTTTTTTCACATTACCATATTTCATTGGGAACTTGTACATTTTAATGTAAACAATTATATTTCGTATCATTTGAGGTCAGATACATGTCCTAGTATAATATTATGTCTGTGATATCATTTTGGAAGATGTCACGCACATGATTATATGAGTTTGTTAGAAAAACCACTTTCCTAAGCTCCCAGCTCACGCTTGAAAATCGCTGTATAGCGTTCTAACAGGAGCGAGCGCAACAGTGTACATGGGCACACGCCCAATGTAAACAGACTTAGTTAGAGCAGTTTTGAAAAAAGTGACTGTCTGCACTTCAAATGTCACTTTTTTCACATTACCATATTTCATTGGGAACTTGTACATTTTAATGTAAACAATTATATTTCTTATCATTTGAGGTCAGATACATGTCCTAGTATAATATTATGTCTGTGATATCATTTTGGAAGATGTCACGCATACATGGTTATATGAGTTTGTTAGAAAAACCACTTTCCTAAGCTCCCAGCCGCTTGAAAATCGCTGTATAGCGTTCTAACAGAGACGAAACGCAACAGTGTACTCATATTTCATTGAGAACTTGTACATTTTAATGTAAACAATTATATTTTATCATTTGAGGTCAGATACATGTTCTAGTATAATATTATGTCTGTGATATCATTTTGGAAGATGTCACGCACATTGTTATATGAGTTTGTTAGAAAAACCACTTTCCTAAGCTCCCAGCCGCTTGAAAATCGCTGTATAGCGTTCTAACAGGACGGAAGCGCAACAGTGTACATGGGCACGCTGCACAATGTAAACAGACTTAGTTAAGAGCAGTTTTGAAAAAAAGTGACTGTCTGCACTTCAAATGTCACTTTTTTCACATTACCATATTTCATTGGGAACTTGTACATTTTAATGTAAACAATTATATTTCGTATCATTTGAGGTCAGATACATGTCCTAGTATAATATTATGTCTGTGATATCATTTTGGAAGATGTCACGCACATGATTATATGAGTTTGTTAGAAAAACCACTTTCCTAAGCTCCCAGCCGCTTGAAAATCGCTGTATAGCGTTCTAACAGGAGAGAAGCGCAACACGTGTACATGGGCCACGCTGCACGAATGTAAACAGACTTAGTTAGAGCAGTTTTTGAAAAAAAGTGACTTGTCTGCACTTCAAATGTCCTTTTTTCACATTACCATATTTCATTGGGAACTTGTACATTTTAATGTAAACAATTATATTTCGTATCATTTGAGGTCAGATACATGTCCTAGTATAATATTATGTCTGTGATATCATTTTGGAAGATGTCACGCACATGATTATATGAGTTTGTTAGAAAAACCACTTTCCTAAGCTCCCAACCGCTTGAAAATCGCTGTATAAGCGTTCTAACAGAGACGAAAGCGCAACAGTGTACATGGGCACGCTGCAAAGAATGTAAACAGACTTAGTTAGAGCAGTTTTGAAAAAAGTGACTGTCTGCACTTCAAATGTCACTTTTTCACATTACCATATTTCATTGGGAACTTGTACATTTTAATGTAAACAATTATATTTCGTATCATTTGAGGTCAGATACATGTCCTAGTATAATATTATGTCTGTGATATCATTTTGGAAGATGTCACGCATCATGATTATATAGTTTGTTAGAAAAACCACTTTCCTAAGCTCCCAACCGGCAGAAAATCGCTGTATAGCGTTCTAACAGGCGAGAGCGCAACAGTGTACATGGGCACGCTACGAATGTAAACAGACTTAGTTAGAGCAGTTTTGAAAAAAAGTGACTGTCTGCACTTCAAATGTCACTTTTTTCACATTACCATATTTCATTGGGAACTTGTACATTTTAATGTAAACAATTATATTCGTATCATTTGAGGTCAGATACATGTCCTAGTATAATATTATGTCTGTGATATCATTTTGGAAGATGTCACGCACATGATTATATGAGTTTGTAGAAAAACCACTTTCCTAAGCTCCCAGCCGCTTGAAATCGCTGTTATAGCGTTCTAACAGGACGAGAAGCGCAACGTGTACATGGGCACGCTACACGAGGTATACAGACTTAGTTAGAGCAGTTTTGAAAAAAGTGACTGTCTGCACTTCAAATGTCACTTTTTTCACATTACCATATTTCATTGGGAACTTGTACATTTAATGTAAACAATTATATTTCGTTCTTTGAGGTTAAGATACATGTCCTAGTATAATATTATGTCTGTGATATCATTTTGGAAGATGTCACGCACATGATTATATGAGTTTGTTAGAAAAACCACTTTCCTAAGCTCCCAGCCGCTTGAAAATCGCTGTATAGCGTTCTAAGCAGGACGAAGCGCAACAGTGTACATGGGCACGCTGCACGAATGTAAACAGACTTAGTTAGAGCAGTTTTGAAAAAAGTGACTGTCTGCACTTCAAATGTCACTTTTTTCACATTACCATATTCATTGGGAACTTGTACATTTAATGTAAACAATTATATTTCGTATCATTTGAGGTCAGATACATGTCCTAGTATAATATTATGTCTGTGATATCATTTTGGAAGATGTCACGCACATGGTTATATGAGTTTGTTAGAAAAACCACTTTCCTAAGCTCCCAGCCGCTTGAAAATCCGCTGTATAAGCGTTCTAACAGAGCGAGCGCAACAGTGTACATGGGCACACTGCACAATGTAAACAGACTTAGTTAGAGCAGTTTTGAAAAAGTGACTGTCTGCACTTCAAATGTCACTTTTTCACATTACCATATTTCATTGGGAACTTGTACATTTTAATGTAAACAATTATATTTAATTATC
>JAAGNN010000046.1:0-15089 GCA_012411365.1 Ameiurus melas | reverse complement strand
AACAGGAAAGTGCTTTTTCTAACAAACTCATATATATGTGCGTACATCTTCCAAAATGATATACCTAATATTATACTATTATCTTCATTAAATATAATTGTTTACATTAAAATGTACAGTTCCCAATGAAATATGGTAATGTGAAAAAAGTAACATTTGGAAGTGCACCGTACCTTTAACTTCTCTAACTAATGTTTGTTT
The DNA here is from genome assembly GCA_012411365.1 of Ameiurus melas. Lineage (NCBI taxonomy): Eukaryota > Metazoa > Chordata > Actinopteri > Siluriformes > Ictaluridae > Ameiurus > Ameiurus melas. Next base: position 14,888 of record JAAGNN010000046.1, on the reverse strand, counting down.
ACATTAGATTGCCGTGTGCCCATGTACACTGTTGCGCCTTCGTCCTGTTAGGACGCTATACAGCATTTTTCAAGCGGCTGGGAAGCTTAGGAAAGTGCTTTTCTAACAAACTCATTTATAATCACTCTGTCATCTTCCAATATAACCTTTAATATATACTGCTGTATGCATCTATTTTACTTAATTACAGTTCCAATGATTGGTATGTGAAAAGTGAATTTAGGGGGAACTCACTTTTTTCTTCTGCTTTTGTTTACATTGCGTGCCTTTGCCCATGTACACTGTTAGCCTTTCCTGTTAGAAGCCTATACAACGATTTTCAAGCGATGGGAGCTTAGGAAGTGCTTTTCTAACAAACTCATATAATCATGTGCGTGACATCTTCAAAATGATATCACACATAATATTATACTAGGACTGTATCTACCTCAAGTGATAAAAATATAATTGTTTACATTAAATGTACAAGTTCCCAATGAAATATGGTAATGTGAAAAAAGTGACATTTGGTGCAGACAGTCTTCTTCCTACTCTAACTGAGTTTGTTTACATTCGTGCCGTGTGCCCATGTACCTGTTGCGCTTCTGCTGTTAGAACGCTATACAGCGATTTTCAACTGGTGGAGCTTGGAAAGTGCTTTTCTAACACTCATCATAATCATGTGCGTTCTTCCAATATATATTATATGATAATGTATATTGTTTACATTATGTAGTTCAATGATTGGTATGTGAAAAAGTGACATTTGAGTGCAACTCACTTTTTCAAAATGCTCTAACTTCGTTTGTTTACTGCTGTTGGTTTACTGTTGGCTTTGTCCTTACATTTTCTTTTCCGACTGATTTTTCACTCATTTTTTTTATGTATATTAATATGTTTTATTATATTGTTTACTTTTAATTTTTTATGGTATGTTAAAAAGTATTTGAGCCCACTTTTCAAAATCGTTTGTTTACATTTTGCCTTGTGCTTTCGTTCTGTTGCTAGCATTTTCAGCGGTGGAGTTTAGGAAAGTGTTTTCTAACAAACTCATATAATCGTATTGCGTGACATCTTCTAAATGATATCAACATATTTATAGGACATCTTCTATATACAAATATAATTGTTTACATTAAAAATGTACAAGTTCCAATGTGAATTTGGTAATGTGAAAAAAGTGATTTAGGTGCAATTCTCATTTTTATCTGCCTATGTTTTGTTTTACATTAGTTTTGCTATGTTGTTAGCTCTCCTGTTAGAGCAGCTATACAGCGATTTTCAATGGCTGGGAGCTTAGGAAGGTGCTTTTTCACTCATCATATCATATTAGTGACATCTTCCAAAATGATATCACAAGTATATTATACTAACATGTATCACCTCCAATGATAAAATATAATTGTTTACATTAAAATGTACAAGTTCCCAATGAAATATGGTATGTGAAAAAAGTGACTTATTTGAAGTGCAGACGCTGCACTTTTTCAAAACTGCTCTAACTTCAAGGTTTGTTTACATTTGGTGCGTGTGCCCCATTACACTGTTCCCTTAGATCCTGTTAAAGCTATACACGCGCTACTTTCAGCGGTGGGGGCTTAGGAGAAAGTGCTTTTCTAACAAACTCATATAAATCATGTGGTGTTTCAAGCTGGGCCATAACTGTCATAATCTTCTGGACTGTATCTGACCTCAAAGTGATACAATATAATTGTTTACATTAAAATGTACAAGTTCCCAATGAAAGTATGGTAATGTGAAAAGGTGACAATTTTGAGTGCAGACAGTCACTTTTTTCAAAACTGCTCTAACTTAAGTTTGTTTGCGTTGCCCGTGTACTGTTACGCTTTCGTCTAGTTAGAGCCGCTATATACAGCGATTTTTCAAGTGGTGGGAGCTTAGGAAAGTGTTTTTCTAACTAACTCATATAATCGTAGTGACATCTTTCAAAATGTATTTACCTGATGTGAAGTGTTGAGTGCCCTTTTTAAATATCTAACTAAGTTTGTTTACATTTATGTATGTTTTTGACTGTTAAACGGATTTTCGTGGGGAAAGTGTTTTTTTCCCACTTTATTTCTTCTAATATTAATATTAGGATGTATTACCTCAATTATATAATTGTTTCTTAAAATGTACAAGTTCCCAATGATATGGTAATGTAAAAAGTGACTTTGAGGGTGCACCCACTTTTTAAAACTGCTCTAGTTTTTTTTACATTGTGCGTGTGCTGTACACTACATTTCACTATCCTGTTGGCTATACACGATTTTTCAAGGTGGGCTACGGAAGTGCTTTTCTAACACTTATATATTTCTATCTTCCAAATATTCATATTTATACTAGTGTATCCCTCAAGTGATAAAAATATAATTGTTTACATTAAAATGTTACAATTTCCCAATGAAATATGGTAATGTGAAAAAGGTGACATTTGAAGTGCCAGACGTCCTTTTTTCAAAAACTCTACTCTAACTTAATTTGTTTACCATTCGTTACCTTGTGCCATGTACACTATTGCGCTTCATCCTGTTAGAGCATTACATCTACGCGTTTTCAAGCGGCTCGGGAGCTTAGGAAAGTGCTTTTTCTAACAAACTCATATAATCATGTGCGTGACATCTTCCAATATAAACAACTAATAATATTATACTAGGCATGTATCTGACCTCAAATGATACGAAATATAATTGTTTACATTAAAATGTACACAAGTTCCCAATGAAATATGGTAATGTGAAAAAAGTGACATTTGAAGTGCAGACAGTCACTTTTTTTAAAACTTCTCTAACTAAGGTTTTGTTTACATTCGTGCCGTGTGCCCATGTACACTGTTGCGCTTACAGATCCTGTTAGAGCGCTATGGCGAGTTCCAGCGGCTGGGAGCTTAGGAAAGTGGTTTTTCTAACAAACTCATATAATCATTGCGTGACATCTTCAATGATATACAACATAATATTATACGGACTGTTCGTGATAATATAATTGTTTCATTTGTATTGAATATGGTAATGAAAGTGCATTTGAAGCCACCAGTCACTTTTTTCAAAAATTCTGCTCTAACTGTTTGTTTACATTCGTGCGTGTGCCCTGTACACTGTTAGCTTCGTCCTGTTAGAGCGCTATACAGCGATTTTGAGGGCTGGGAGTTAGGAAGTGCTTTTTCTAACAAACTCATATAATCATGTGCGTGACATCTTCCAAATGATGGTAGACCCATATTATTATACTAGGACATGTATCTGACCTCAAATGATTGAGAAATATAATTGTTTACATTAAAATGTACAAGTTCCCAATGAAATATGGTAATGTGAAAAAGTGACATTTGAAGTGCAGACAGTCACTTTTTTCAAAACTGCTCTAACTTGAGTTTTGTTTACATTAGTGCCTTGTTTGCCCATGTTCACTGTTGCGCTTGTCCTGTTAGGCGCTATACAGCGATTTTCAGCGGTGGGAGCTTAGGAAAGTGCTTTTCTAACAAACTCTTATAATCATTTGTGACATCTTCCAAAATGATATCAGACATAATATTATACTAAGGCATGTATCTCGACCTCAAGTGATAGAGAATATAATTGTTTACATTAAAATGTACAAGTTCCCAATGAAATATGGTAATGTGAGAAAAAAGGTGACATTTGAAGTGCAGACCAGTCACTTTTTTTCAAAACCTCTCTAACTAAGTTTGTTTACATTCGTGCCTTGTGCCCATGTACTCTGTAGCCGTCCTGTTAGGCTTCATACAGCGATTTTCAGCGGCTGGGAGCTTAGGAAAGTGCTTTTCCTAACAACTCATATAATCATTGGTACCTTTCCAAAATGATAAGGCCGATAATATTATAGCTAGGACATGCTATCTCTCAATGATATGAAATATAATTGTTTACATTAAAAATGTACAAGTTCCCAATGAAATATGGTAATGTGAAAAAGTGACATTTGAAGTGCAGACGTCACTTTTTCAAAACTGCGCTTTTGTTTACATTTGGGTGCCTTGTGTCATGTACACTGTTGCCCGATGCTGTTGGCGGTATCTAGCGATTTTCAGCGGCTGGGAGCTTAGGAAGAGTGCTTTTCTAACAAACTCATATAATCGTGTCCGTGACATCTTCCAAAATTATAACACAGACTAATATTATACTAGGACATGTATCTGACCTCAAATGATACGAAATATAATTGTTTACATTAAAATGTACAAGTTCCCAATGAAATATGGTAATGTGAGAAAAAGTGACATTTGAAGTGCAAGACAGTCACTTTTTCAAACTGCTCTAACTGAGTTTGTTTATCTTTCCGCTGCCTGCCATGTACACTGTTGCCTTGTCCTGTTAGACCTATACAGCGATTTTCAGCGGCTGGGAGCTTAGGAAAGTGCTTTTCTAACAAACTCATATAACCATGTGTACATCTTCAAAATGATATCACGCTTATTATACTAGGCATGTATCACCTCAATATACGAAATATAATTGTTTACATTAAAATGTACAAGTTCCCAAGATTATGGTAATGTGAAAAAAGTGACATTTGAAGTGCAGACCTACTAGTCTCCTCTAACTGAGTTTGTTTTCATTCGTGCGGTTGCATGTACACTGTTGCCTTGGTCCGTAGAGCCTATACAGCGATTTTCAAGCGGCTGGGAGCTTAGGAAAGTGCTTTTCTAACAAACTCATATAATCATGTGCTTACTCTTCCAAAATGGATACCATAATATTATACTGGCTGTATCTGACCTCAAATGATAGAAATATAATTGTTTACATTAAAATGTACAAGTTCCCAAAGGAAATATGGTAATGTGAAAAAAGTGATATTTGAAGTGCAGACAGTCACTTTTTCAAAACTAGTTTGTTTACATTGTGTACTTATGTACACTATTTCACTTCGTCCTGTTAGAGCGCTATACAGGGAATTTCAAGCGACTGGGAAGCTTAGGAAAGTTTGCTCTTTCTAACAAACTCATATAATCGTAATCGCGTTGACATCTTCCAAAATGATATACAGACATAATATTATACTGGACATGTATCTGACCTCAAAGTGATACAATATAATTGTTTATATTAAAATGTACAAGTTCCCAATGAAATATGGTAATGTGAAAAAAGTGACTGTGAGTGCGACATCACTTTTTTCAAAACTACTCTAACTGTTTGTTTACATTCGTGCCGTGTGCCCATGTACACTGTTGGCTCGTCCTGTTAGGAAGCGCTTATACAGCGATTTTCAGCGGCTGGGAGCTTAGGAAAGTGCTTTTCTAACAAACTCATATAATCTGTCGCGTACATCTTCCAAAATGATATCACCATAATATTATACTAGGACATGTATCACCTCAAGTGATACAAAATATAATTGTTTACATTAAAATGTACAGTTTAATGAATATGGTAATGTGAAAAAGTGACATTTGAAGTGGGACACTTTTTCAAACTTTTTTGTTTAATGATAGTTTTTTTCTTGGTTGTGGTGCTTGAGTGCTTTTTCCTTTGTTTACATTTGGTTTGTGTCCTGTTCCTTGTCTGTTAGAGCCTATACAGCGTTTTCAGCGGTGGGAGCTTAGGAAAGTGCTTTTCTAACACTATATATCATCGGGTTGAATCTTCCAAAATGATAAGACACATAATATTATACTAGGACATGTATCTGACCTCAAATGATACGAAATATAATTGTTTACATTAAAATGTACAAGTTCCCAATGAAATATGTGTAATGTGAAAAAAGTGACATTTGAGAAGTGCAGAACCGTCACTTTTTTCAAAACTTTACTCTAACTGAGTTTGTTTACATTCGTGGTTGCCCATGTACTACTGTGCCCTTCGTCGTGGTTGAGTACTGTAGCGATTTTCAAGCGGCTGGGAGCTTAGGAAGTGTGTTTTTTCTAACAACTCATATAATCTTAATGGCGTGACATCTTCCAAAATGATATTCGACATAATATTATACTAGGACATGTTCTGACCTCAAATGATACGAAATATAATTGTTTAACAAAATGTACAAGTTCCCAATGAAATATGGTAATGTGAAAAAAGTGACATTTGAAGTGCAGACAGTCACTTTTTTCAAAACTACTCCTAACTAGGTTTGTTTACATTCGTTGCCTTGCCCATGTACACTGTTGCGCTTCTCCTGTTAGAGCGCTATACCACTTTTCAAGGGCTGGGAGCTTGGAAGTGCTTTTTCAAACTCTATAATCTATGTGCATCTTCAAAGATATCCTTATAGCTTATCTGACCTCTGGTACGATATAATTGTTTACATTAATAATGTACAAGTTCCCAATGAAATATGGTAATGTGAAAAAGTGACATTTGAAGTGCAGACAGTCACTTTTTCAAAACTCTCTAACTAAGTTTGTTTACATTCGTTGGTGTGCCCATGTACACTGTTACCCTTCATCCTGTTAGAGCGCTATACAGCGATTTTCAAGCGGCTGGGAGCTTGGAAAGTGCTTTTCTAACAAACTCATATAATCATATGCGTGACATCTTCCAAAATGATATCACAGACATAATATTATACTAGGACATGTATCTGACCTCAAATGATATGAAATATAATTGTTTACATTAAAATGTACAAGTTCCCAATGAGAATATGGTAATGTGAAAAAGTGAACATTTGAAGTGCAGACAGTCACTTTTTTAAAACTACTCTAACTAAGTTTGTTTACATTCGTGCCGTGTGCCCATGTACACTGTTGCGCTTCAGTCATGTTAGAGGCTATACAGGCGATTTTTTCAGCTCTGGAGCTTAGGAAAGTGCGTTCTCTACAACAAACTCATATAATCATGTGTACATCTTCCAAAAATGATATCCAGACATAATATTATACTAGGACATGTATCTGACCTCAAATGATACGAAATATAATTGTTTACATTAAAATGTACAAGTTCCCCAATGAAATATGGTATGTGAAAAAAGTGACATTTGGTGCACATCTATCTTTTTTCAAAACTACTCTAACTAAGTTTGTTTACATTCGTGCAGTGTGCCCATGTACACTGTTTGCGCTTCGTCCTGTTGAAGCGCTATACAGCGATTTTCAAGCGGCTGGGAGCTTAGGAAAGTTCTTTTTCTAACAAACTATATAATCATGGTAATTTTCAATTGATGTACAGCCCATAATATTATACTAGGACATGTATGCCTCAATGATACGAAATATAATTGTTTACATTAAAATGTACAAGTTCCCAATGAAATATGGTAATGTGAAAAAGTGACATTTGAAGTGCAGACAGTCACTTTTTTTCAAAACTGCTCTAACTGAGTTTGTTTACATTCGTGCAGCTGTGCCCATGTACACTGTTGCGCTCGTCCTGTTAGAGGCCTATACAGCGATTTTCGAGCGGCGCGGAGCTTAGGAAAGTGCTTTTCTAACAAACTCATATAATCATGTACGTGACATCTTCCAAAATATCACACAACATAATATTATACTAGGACATGTATCTGACCTCAAGTGATACGAAATATAATTGTTTACATTAAAATGTACAAGTTCCCAATGAAATATGGTAATGTGAAAAAAGTGACATTTGAAGTGCAGACAGTCTTTTTTTTCAAAACTGCAGTTTGTTTACATTAGTCGCAGTGCTTGCCCATGTACACTGTTGCGCTTCGTCCTGTTAGAGCGCCTATACAGCGATTTTCAAGCGGCTGGGAGCTTAGGAAAGTGCTTTTTTAACACTCTTCATAATCTATTGCGTGACATCTTCAAAAATGATAACACAGAAATAATATTTACTAGGACATGTATCGACCTCAAATGATACGAAATATAATTGTTTACATTAAAATGTACAAGTTCCCAATGAAATATGGTAATGTGAAAAAAGTGACATTTGAGAGTGCAGACATCTTTTTTTCATTAAACTGCTCTAATTGAGTTTGTTTACATTCGTTGCAGTTTGCCCATGTACACTGTTGCGCTTCGGTCCTGTTAGAGCGCTATACAGCGATTTTCAAGCGGCTGGGAGCTTAGGAAAGTGCTTTTCTAACAAACTCATATAATATGTGCGTGACATCTTCCAAATTATAACACAGACATAATATTATACTAGGACATGTATCTGACCTCAAGTGATACGAAATATAATTGTTTACATTAAAATGTACAAGTTCCCAATGAAATATGGTAATGTGAGAAAAAGTGACATTTGAAGTGCAGACAGTCACTTTTTCAAAAACTGCGTTTGTTTACATTTGTACCTTTTGCCCATGTTTGTGCTTCGTCCTGTTAAGAGCCCTACAGCGATTTTCAGCGGCTGGGAGCTTAGGAAAGTGCTTTTTCTAACAAACTCATATAATCATGTGCGTGACATCTTCCAAAATGATATCACAGACATAATATTATACTAGGACATGTATCTGACCTCAAATGATACGAAAATATAATTGTTTACATTAAAATGTACAAGTTCCCAATGAAATATGGTAATGTGAAAAAAGTGACATTTGAAGTGCAGACAGTCACTTTTTTCAAAACTGCTCTAACTAGGTTTGTTTACATTCGTGTAGTTGCCCATGTACACTGTTGCGCTTCGTCCTGTTAGGAGCGCTATACAGCGATTTTTCCAGCGGCTGGGAGCTTAGGAAAGTGCTTTTCTAACAAACTCATATAATCATGTGTGACATCTTCAAGTATAAGACATAAATATATTATACTAGGACATGTATCTGACCTCAAATGATACGAAATATAATTGTTTACATTAAAATGTACAAGTTCCCAATGAAATATGGTAATGTGAAAAAAAGTAGACATTTGAAGTGCAGACAGTCACTTTTTTCAAAACTGCTCTAACTGAGTTTGTTTACATTCGTGCAGTTTGCCCATGTACACTGTTGCGCTTCGTCCTGTTAGAGCGCTATACAGCGATTTTCAAGCGGCTGGGAGCTTAGGAAAGTGCTTTTTCTAACAAACTCATATAATCATGCGTGACATCTTCCAAAATGATATCACAGACATAATATTATACTAGGACATGTATCTGACCTCCAAGTGATACGAAATATAATTGTTTACATTAAAAATGTACAAGTTCCCAATGAAATATGGTAATGTGAAAAAGTGACATTTGAAGTGCAGACAGTCACTTTTTTCAAAACTGCTCTAACTAGTTTGTTTACATTCGTGCCGGTGTGCCCATGTACACTGTTGCGCTTCGTTCCTGTTAGAGCGCTATACAGCGATTTTTCAAGCGGCTGGGAGCTTAGGAAAGTGCTTTTCTAACAAACTCATATAATCATGTGCGTGACATCTTCCAAAATGATAACACAGACATAATATTATACTAGGACATGTATCTGACCTCAAATGATACGAAATATAATTGTTTACATTAAAATGTACAAGTTCCCAATGAAATATGGTAATGTGAAAAAAGTGACATTTGAAGTGCAGACAGTCACTTTTTTCAAAACTGTTACAAGGTTTTGTTTACATTCGTTGCAGTGTGCCCATGTACACTGTTGGCGCCGTCCTGTTAGAGCGCTATACAGCGATTTTCAAGCCGGCTGGGAGCTTAGGAAGAGTTCTTTTCTAACAAACTTATATAATCATTGCGTGACATCTTCAAAAATGGTATGACAGACATAATATTATTACTAGGACATGTATCTGACCTCAAATGATACGAAATATAATTGTTTACATAAAAATGTACAAGTTCCCAATGAAATATGGTAATGTGAAAAAGTGACATTTGAAGTGCAGACAGTCACTTTTTTCAAAACTACTCTAACTAAGTTTGTTTACATTCGTTACGTTGTCCCATGTACACTGTTGCGCTTCGTCCTGTTAGAGCGCTATACAGCGATTTTCAAGCGGCTGGGAGCTTAGGAAAGTGCTTTTTCAACAAACTCATATAATCATGTCGTGACATCTTCCAAAATGATATCACAGACATAATATTATACTAGGACATGTATCTGACCTCAGTGATACGAAATATGTTTTTTTTAAAATGTACAAGTTCCCAATGAAATATGGTAATGTGAAAAAAGTGACATTTGAAGTGCAGACAGTCACTTTTTCAAAAACTGCTCTAACTGAGTTTGTTTACATTCGTGCCGTTGTGCCATGTACACTGTTGCGCTTCGTCCTGTTAGAGCGCTATACAGCGATTTTCAAGCGGCTGGGAGCTTAGGAAAGTGCTTTTTCTAACAAACTCATATAATCTGTCGCGTGACATCTTCCAAAATGATATCACAGACATAATATTATACTAGGACATGTATCTGACCTCAAATGATACGAAATATAATTGTTTACATTAAAATGTACAAGTTCCCAATGAAATATGGTAATGTGAAGAAAAGTGACATTTGAAGTGCAGACAGTCACTTTTTTCAAAACTCTCTAACGTTGTTGTTTACATTAGTTGCCGTGTGCCCATGTACACTGTTGCGCTTCGTCCTGTTAGAGCGCTATACAGCGATTTTCAAGCGGCTGGGAGCTTAGGAGAGTGCTTTTCTAACACTCATATAATCATGTGCGTGACATCTTCCAAAATTATATCACAGACATAATATTATACTAGGACATGTATCTGACCTCAAGTGATACGAAATATAATTGTTTACATTAAAATGTACAAGTTCCCAATGAAATATGGTAATGGGGAAAAAGTGACATTTGAAGTGCAGACAGTCACTTTTTTCAAAACTGCTCTAACTGAGTTTGTTTACATTCGTGCCGTGTGCCCATGTACACTGTTGCGCTGATCCTGTTAGAGCGCTATACAGCGATTTTCAAGCGGCTGGGAGCTTAGGAAAGTGCTTTTCTAACAAACTCATATAACCATGTGCGTGACATCTTCCAAAAGGATATCACAGACATAATATTATACTAGGACATGTATCTGACCTCAAGTGATACGAAATATAATTGTTTACATTAAAATGTATCAAGTTCCCAATGAAATATGGTAATGTGAAAAAAGTGACATTTGAAGTGCAGACAGTCACTTTTTTCAAAACTGCTCTAACTAGGTTTGTTTACATTCGTGCTGTGCCTATGTACACTGTTGCGCTTCGTCCTGTTAGAGCGCTATACAGCGATTTTTCAAGCGGCTGGGAGCTTAGGAAAGTGCTTTTTCTAACAAACTCATATAATCATGTGCGTGACATCTTCCAAAATGTAACAGACATAATATTATACTAGGACATGTATCTGACCTCAAATGATACGAAATATAATTGTTTACATTAAAATGTACAAGTTCCCAATGAAATATGGTAATGTGAAAAAAGTGACATTTGAAGTGCAGACAGTCACTTTTTTTAAAACTTGCTCTAACTGAGTTTGTTTACATTCGTGCCGTGTGCCCATGTACACTGTTAGCGCTTCGTCCTGTTAGAGCGCTATACAGCGATTTTCAAGCGGCTGGGAGCTTAGGAAAGTGCTTTTCTAACAAACTCATATAATCATGTGCGTGACATCTTCCAAAATTATATCACAGACATAATATTATACTAGGACATGTATCTGACCTCAAATGATACGAAATATAATTGTTTACATTAAAATGTACAAGTTCCCAATTGGTAAATGTTGTAAAAAAGTGACATTTGAAGTGCAGACAGTCACTTTTTTCAAAACTACTCTAACTGAGTTTGTTTACATTAGTTACCGTTGCCCATGTTTTTCTTCGTCCTGTTAGAAACGCTATACAGCGATTTTCAAGCGGCTGGGAGCTTAGGAAAGTGCTTTTCTAACAAACTCATATAATGTATGCGTGACATCTTCTAAAATGATATACACAGACATAATATTATACTAGGACATGTATCTGACCTCAAATGATACGAAATATAATTGTTTACATTAAAATGTACAAGTTCCCAATGAAATATGGTAATGTGAAAAAGTGACATTTGAAGTGCAGACAGTCACTTTTTTCAAAACTTCTAACTAAGTTTGTTTACATTCGTGCCGTGTGCCCTGTACACTGTTACGCTTCGATCCTGTTAGACGCGCTATACAGCGATTTTCAAGCGGCTGGGAGCTTAGGAAAGTGCTTTTTTAACAAACTCTATAATCATAATGTGTTGCCATCATTGATATATTAACAAGTTCCCAATGAAATATGGTAATGTGAAAAAGTGACATTTGAAGTGCAGACAGTCACTTTTTTCAAAACTCTCTCTAAGTTTGTTTACATTAGTTGCAGTGTGCCTATGTACACTGTTGCGCTTCGTCCTGTTAGAGCGGCTATATACAGCGATTTTTTTTAGCGGCTGGGAGCTTAGGAAAGTGCTTTTCTAACAAACTCATATAATCTATGGTGGTGACATCTTCCAAAATGATATCACAGACATAATATTATACTAGGACATGTATCTGACCTCAAGTGATAGAAATATAATTGTTTACATTAAAATGTACAAGTTCCCAATGAAATATGGTAATGTAAAAAAAGTGACATTTGAAGTGCAGACAGTCACTTTTTTCAAAACTGCTCTAACTGAGTTTGTTTACATTCGTGCCGTGTGCCCATGTACACTGTTGCGCTTCGTCTGTTAGAGCGCTATACAGCGATTTTCAAGCGGCTGGGAGCTTAGGAAAGTGCTTTTTCTAACAAACTCATATAATCATGTGCGTGACATCTTCCAAAATGTATATCACAGACATAATATTATACTAGGACATGTATCTGACCTCAAATGATACGAAATATAATTGTTTACATTAAAATGTACAAGTTCCCAATGAAATATGGTAATGTGAAAAAAGTGACATTTGGTGCAGACAGTCACTTTTTTAAAAACTGCTCTAACTGAGTTTGTTTACATTAGTTGCGGTATTGCCCATGTACACTGTTACCCGATCCTGTTAGAGCGCTATACAGCGATTTTTCAAGCGGCTGGGAGCTTAGGAAAGTGCTTTTTCTAACAAACTCATATAATCTGTGCGTGACATCTTCCAAAATTATATCGACAGACATAATATTATACTAGGACATGTATCTGACCTCAAATGATAGAGAAATATAATTGTTTACATTAAAATGTACAAGTTCCCAATGAAATATGGTAATGTGAAAAAAGTGACATTTGAAGTGCAGACAGTCACTTTTTTCAAAACTACTAAGTGTTTGTTTACATTAGTTGCGTGCCCATGTACACTGTTGCGCCTTCGTCCTGTTAGGACGCTATACAGCGATTTTCAAGCGGCTGGGAGCTTAGGAAAGTGCTTTTTCTAACAAACTCATAATTAATGTCGTGACATCTTCCAAAATGATAATCACACATAATATTATACTAGGACATGTATCTGACCTCAAATGATACGAAATATAATTGTTTACATTAAAATGTACAAGTTCCCAATGAAATATGGTAATGTGAAAAAAGTGACATTTGAAGTGCAGACAGTCACTTTTTTCAAAACTGCTCTAACTAGTGTTTATATTACGTTGCAGCTTTGCCCTGTACACTGTTGCGCTTAGATCCTGTTAGAGCCGCTATACAGCGATTTTCAAGCGGCTGGGAGCTTAGGAAAGTGCTTTTTCTAACAAACTCATATAATCATATAGCGTTGACATCTTCCAAAATGATATCACAGACATAATATTATACTAGGACATGTATCTGACCTCAAGTGATACGAAATATAATTGTTTACATTAAAATGTACAAGTTCCCAATGAAATATGGTAATGTTGAAAAAAGTGACATTTGAAGTGCAGACAGTCACTTTTTTCAAAACTGCTCTAACTTTGTTTACATTCGTGCCGTTTGCCCATGTACACTTGCGCTCGTCCTGTTAGAGCGCTATACAGCGATTTTCAAGCGGCTGGGAGCTTAGGAAAGTGCTTTTCTAACAAACTCATATAATCATGTGCGTGACATCTTCCAAAATGATATCACAGACATAATATTATACTAGGACATGTATCTGACCTCAAATGATACGAAATATAATTGTTTACATTAAAATGTACAAGTTCCCAATGAAATATGGTAATGTGAAAAAGAGTGACATTTGAAGTGCAGACAGTCACTTTTTCAAAACTGCTCTAACTGAGTTTGTTTACATTAGTGCCGTTTGCCCATGTACACTGTGTTAAACCGTCCTGTTAGAAGCGCTATACAGCGATTTTCAAGCGGCTGGGAGCTTAGGAAAGTGCTTTTTCTAACAAACTCATATAATCATGTGCGTGACATCTTCCAAAATTATATCACAGACATAATATTATACTAGGACATGTATCTGACCTCAAATGATGACGAAATATAATTGTTTACATTAAAATGTACAAGTTCCCAATGAAATATGGTAATGTGAAAAAAGTGACATTTGAAGTGCAGACAGTCACTTTTTTCAAAACTGCTCTAACTGAGTTTGTTTACATTGGTGCCGTGTGCCCATGTACACTGTTGCGCTTCGTCCTGTTAGAGCGCTATACAGCGATTTTCAAGCGGCTGGGAGCTTAGGAAAGTGCTTTTTCTAACAAACTCATATAATCATGTGCGTGACATCTTCCAAAATGATATCACAGACATAATATTATACTAGGACATGTATCTGACCTCAAATGATACGAAATATAATTGTTTACATTAAAATGTACAAGTTCCCAATGAAATATGGTAATGTGAAAAAAGTGACATTTGAAGTGCAGACAGTCACTTTTTTCAAAACTGCTCTAACTGAGTTTGTTTACATTACGTGCCGTGTGCCCATGTACACTGTTGCGCTGTCCTGTTAGAACGCTATACAGCGATTTTCAAGCGGCTGGGAGCTTAGGAAAGTGCTTTTTCTAACAAACTCATATAATCATGTTCCGTGACATCTTCCAAAATGATATCACACAGACATAATATTATACTAGGACATGTATCTGACCTCAAATGATACGAAATATAATTGTTTACATTAAAAT